>CM023485.1:132001779-132298715 GCA_013339685.2 Hyalomma asiaticum
ATTGGAAGTCCAGCATTGGCTATGCAGTGAGATTGATTGGACAATATATACAGCCTGCCGCCATTACATAACCAAAATTGATAGGACTATGTAGAAACTGACCCATCATTACCATCCTTGTGCACTGGACGCACCAATAATGTATGCTGAGTGGCAACTATCGCCCACATTTGCATTCTTTACAGGATGGAAGAACCAATATTGCAAATTGAATGGTTACGATGGGCCATTGTTGGAGGCCTTAATAGATGGAATTTCCAATGCTGGCTTATGAATGGTATCACAGGGCCTTCATTGGACCTCCGTAAGCCAACAAAAAAACAATATTGGCCCGAGCATCTGTGCTGCCTGGGTAGTATGCCTAAAGTATTGTTAAAGCCTTGTCCTATTGTGTGCTATTATGATTTTTGCACAATGTTGTCCGTCATCATAGAGGTCTCATAAAAGCTGATACGTGTATCTTATATAGTTATTTGTGCTCTCAATTTTCGAGTTGTTTTCTTTAGTAACTGCTTTGCTTTGTCTGCATGAGCTTGCTTAAGTGCACTTTCAGCTAATGCCACGATTTATGTCATGGAGTCAAAGCTGTGTTCGATACTAGCATTGAGAAAAATCAAAGAATGTAAGCCATGATATTTATGTGCTCTTGAATTTCTAGTCAATTAGAGATAAATCTGTGTTTTGACCATGCATGTATCCAGGTTGCAAGCGTATGCACAGTTTTCCAAGGACTATTATATCAATAAAGGTATGGGTGCAATTTCATGCAAAGTAAGTGCACTGCAAGTCTTCATGAAACGATGCAAGCTAACACAATGGACTAGAAAAGGAAAATGGCGGACGCTAAGTGCGGTGTTTGTATTGTTTTCTTGTGCTCAGTGGCATTTTTACTGCTAATAAGAACCAGATAGCCCGAAAATATATTGTGAGCACGGTAAGGCATCGTGCTCGTATCACATTCTGCCACATCCCCCATCCCATTCACAGGGATATGTCAAGTCTTGCAGAGCGCGTCCTTACTGCACCAAGGATTTGAGGCTATAACTCTTCGGTCACGTTGCCGTTTGCGCACAGGTAATGCAGTTACAACAGAAACCTGCACAGACAGTATCACCACATACAGCATCTTTTGCAAGAATGCATATGACCGCACTAAAGCTGCCTTGCTTGAGCTTGTCGAATGGTTAGTGGGAATGGAAGCACTGTGGAATATACTAATCCAGAGAACCTGGAAAATTATATTTAACGTTCCAGCACCGTATTCGGTGTAGCACTGCTGGCATTTTGAAATACACATCTTGTCTACTTGATCAAAGAAACATAATTGATCTCAGTAACGGCTGTTGCAAACATACCTTATACAAGATGCGACATTATTCAAATTATTTTTCATAAAATCTGCTACACCGTCATATCAGAGTACAAAAGCTTTTCATGCAGGTTACAGTACTACATGGTTTCCTGAAATGCATGCATTATTTAGTACGCCCGCTCGAGGGGCCCCTAATAGACTTAAAAACAACGGATCTCCACCATTTGTTGAGTTACCTGAAATGTCGTGATAAATGGTTATGCGCAACCTTAATTTCTCTGGGCTGCTTTGTTCTTCTACCTTTCCTACACGCACATTTGAAGGAATTTCTTACGCAGGTTTCTTAAGTATTTTAGGTGAACTGACATTGAGTGGAGCCACAACATATCACAAAAAAGATCAAAGAAAGAAACTGCGTGTATAAAATACTACACATTAGCTTCAACTGTCATGCTTGGTTTATGTCACAGTGGAAAAGGCAGCGAGTAAGGTAGCACGATCACCCTAACGTGAACACGACCGTGCGAATGACTAACGTTAACGCAGACGTGATAGTGTTACTCAGCAAGGCAACATGTGCGCGAGCGCATTTCTCGTAGTTGGACGAGTGCTTAGCAGTGCTATCCCGATATCTCACCTATGGGGAGAGTTTTCTATCTATCGTACACTACGAAACTAGACGACATAATCGAGAAATTAGCGTACACCGATCAGAGGCTCGAGAGTGTAGGGTTCTCAGAACGTTGCTGAGCTAGGTGGTTAATTAAAAGGTGCAGCGCCTAATAAACGGGAAACAAACAACGACGTAGTGTCGTTTCGTCTCATTTTGTCTCCCGTCTTTCTAGCGCCACACCGTTTGCCCTCAAATCTGTACACATTTTTGAAACCTAAAGGCGCCGGCGCAACCAGACGACAAAGAAGGAGAGACAAGGACACACGAGCGCGGTGTGTCCTTGTCTCTGGTGGCAAACAGGCACGGTGTGCCTATTCGTTTCTCTGCCCCAAACAAGCTGGGAAAGTTGTGCCCACGTATTTGCAATGCAAATTAACGTGGATGCTGGAAGAACCATCAAACGCCGTTAGTAAAATGTTCCACTGGAGTGGTCTATTGCATCCCCATGTCATGTGGGATGTTCTACGTCGGCGAAACTGGCCGCTGCGTCAATGACCGATTAGGGGAACACGCTCTAAATCTGAACAAACTACATGACAAGTACGCTCATTTGGTTGCGCATGTCATCAAGTGTCCTGGTTGTGTGGCGCGGTTAAAGGAGACGACGATCCTAGGCAAGAGCAGTGACAAAATTGCACGTCTAAGTCTGGAAGCCTACCATATTAGAAAACTTGGCAGCAAGTGCATAAGCACCCCGTCTATCGCTCTGTTTGACGCGGAACTTAATCTTCTTGATGCGGCTATCGGGGGGTTACATTGCTAAGCAATATATTGGATTGGTTTCTTGTACTTTCCTGGTTTTTTTGCGCCTGCGTTGTTGACATGTCACCTTCCCCCCCCCCCTTTTATTCTTTTTGTCCCCCTCCATTTCCCATGCTTCTTTGAGGCACTTATAAAACCACGTCAATTTTTCCAAATAAAACCAGTTGATAGTCCGCGCTCGTGTGTCCTTGTCTCTCCTTCTGTGTCGTCTGGTTGCGCCGGTGCCTTTAGGTTTCAAGAATGTACCAACTCGCCCAACAAGAGGTTTTGATGAAATCTGTACACACCACGAAAGAAGTAAACTCTGCAGGGTGATCATGGTACCAGCCAGTTTGTTTGATGATTAAATCTTAGAAAACACACAATGCACTAGGACATTCTCAAACCCTATCAGAACATGTGCTATGGTAAGAACCTGTTGCAGTCAGGCAAACGAACGACGTTACCTACTATTCTACTTACGTAAACGACATGCACATACATTCGCACGGAAAACTGCCGATACGGTGGTTCAAGTCATCGTACGCTACAAAACAACGCAAGCGCGCGTCGTCGACAAATGACGATGCACATTCACCCTTCCATTCACCCCACAGAAGTCGTTTCCCTAAATACGGTCCCTATGCAGCATTGTTTTTAGACATCATTTCTTCACGTTCTCGAGGCAGAACAGCTGATAACCCACACGGCGTGGTACTCCCACTGCCCCCACCGACACATGCCATACAGCGGCCACGCCCCGCTACGGTGGTCTAGTGGCTAAGGTACTCGGCTGCTGATCCGAGGGTCGCGGGATCGAATCCCGGCCGCGGCGGCTGCGTTTCGATGGAGGCGAAATGTTGAGGCCCGTGTGCTGTGCGATGTCAGTGCACGTTAAAGAACCCCAGGTGGTCGAAATTTCCGGAGCCCTCCACTACGGCGTCTCTCATAATCAGAACTGGTTTTGGGACGTTAAACCCCACAAAACAACAACAACATACAGCGGCCACACACGTACGAAAATGTGCAAAAGGAGCACGGCAGGAGTCCCCTGTAGCGTCGCCGTTGCTATGGTGTGACATCAGAGCGTCCCTTGAATCAAGTAGCCAATCCGCTCTCGCCGTTCGTTGCTAGCTCTGCAGCTACTAGGTTTTCAATATACGCCGCCCGGACGGCGCCGGTCCCGATTCCGTGGCTCGGGCTCACCGGGCTCTCTCCAGAAACCTTGCCGCCCAACTCCGCCGTCTGCCGAGCGGTTCGTGAGTGGTCAGCTACGGTTCAGCAGGAACGCCTCGTTCCCAAGCACTCCTGGTGACTCCGAGTACGTCCAGGAATGTTCTGGAGCAGTCGGGAGTCTAGTGTTCGAGTCCGAAACTCGACGACACGGCCGAGGCTCCAGCGACTAGCAGCAGCTCCCGAACCTGCGTTCTTCCCCCGGGTTGTTGTTGTTTTTGCCCTGAATTCTGGCACATACCCACCCTGGGGGATTGGCCAAGATGTGAGAAGTTGAAATAATTAAGCCATAAGTAGTGTGAAATGCCAATCAGAATGGAATAATGAGAATGGAATTAATGGTGAAGAGTAGGAACTTATTAACAGAACCGGTCATAATTATGAATTTTTCAATAGTAGAGCATACATACCCGTGGCTATATCCTAATGAAGGGGCTCTCAAAGACAAAATGTTGGAGACGGAGAATTCCAACCCAATCCTATGAAGAGAATCTTTCAATGTGTGTTTCCTTAATGAGGATAACCGAGTATATTTTAAGAAATAATGTTCTATAGACTCGTCGTCTACGCAATATGGATAAAAAGGCGATGGGGCTAGACCAGGTCTCCGCACATAAAATTTAATTTAGGAATGCGGCAACGTAACTGCGTAAAAATAACTTCTGGTTTTCTGGAGGTAAAGACATTTTTATACAAACGGATTAAGAGCTGTCGATAGTCATTTAAAGTAGTTAATAAGGTATTAAAAAATTCTTTTCTTATCGCTCACCTCCTAAATTTTGCAGCGGTTATGAGCGCTGATGCAGGAAGTAGTGAGACGATTGGACCACTAAGATATGCCCTCGCGAAGCTGTCTGCCATTTCATTCATTATAATTCCTTAGAGACCTGGTACCCGTACCACTCTAATGACCGTTACGTGACTAGGGACAAGGGAATGAAAAGTACGTAAGATGCGTGAATCACTGTTAGCAGTAAGAGATGTACATAGAAATAGAGAATCAGTGACAATTACGACTGATGAGGTCACTGAACTTAATTTTCGTAGGGCCATAACAAGAAGCAGAAATTCTCACAGAAATACAGATAAGAAATCAGGAAGTCTTAGTGAAAATGTCCAGTTAAAACTCAAAAAAATGCCAATCCCAGCTATTTTGTCCACTTCTGAAGCATCTGAGGCAATGACATCTTTAATGTGCAAGTCATCGACATGATTTTGTAATAAACCGTTTAATATATTCTGTGACAGATGTCTAGCATTGTTCGGATATATATTATCAAAGATAATTTCAAGAAACCGTTTCTTTTCTTCTTCTCACGCACTCTTCCACTCACCTTCTCTTTGGCCGCTCATCCGCTCATGTAGCCATGCCACCGCCCACCATCGTCGTCTTGCCCCGCCACGGTGGTCTAGTGGCTATGGTACTCGGCTGCTGATCCGAGGGTCGGGGGATCGAATCCCGGCGGCGGCAGCTGCATTTCGATGGAGGCGAAGTGTTGAGGATGCAGAGCTTGACTGCACAGAGGATGCAGTCAAGGTCGATATATTCTGCTCATCTAACTACAACAACGTAACCGATGGCTGATGTGTAAGCGAATTCGAAAGGTACGGAAAGAACACACTGACGGTAGTTACACAAAAAAGCAAAAAAGGACGAATTAGACACAACGCCGTGGGCGTATTAAGGAATCATTGGCCTATTGTATCTGCGTGGCAGTAGACAGCATGGAGGTGGAAAAGGGCGGTATAAGTTTACCCGACCAGTACACAATTATTCTTTTCTGTTGCTGGGCTTATGCGAGCTGCGACACATGTGCTGGGCTGTACTCGAGCTCCTTTTTAAAGGAATGCGTTAGTATCACGAGCGCACTGATGACATGTAGTGGAAGGGCACGTCAACAACAGCTTGACTTTGGCGAGTTGATTTATACTGTAACCATGCAACAACATATGATGAAACTAAAGGGCAGAAGAGAGATCTTACTTTCAACAATTTCCTTTCAGTGCATGCTTGCTGTTTTTATATACTATGAAATACGCAGATCGCCTGCACAAGAACACTGCGTCATCACATACACTCTAGTATAACTAACCAGAAATGCTCTCTATATATCAATTGATTGATTGATTGTGGTTCGGTTAGGAAAGGACGCTAATTTCTGCAACCCACGTAGGGAGCACGGCTAAGCGTCCGTGGGGGAAGGGGAAAGAGAGTGAAAGAGATAGAGAGGAGAGAAAGGCCGTAGTGGAGGGCTCCGGAAATTTAGACCACCTGGGGTTCTTTAACGTGCACTGACAACGCACAGTACACGGGCCTCTGGCATTTTCGCCTCCATCGAAAATGCGACCGCCGCGGCCGGGATCGAACCCGCGTATTTTGGGTGGCAGCCGAGTACCGTAACCACTACACCACCGCGGCGGTCTATATATCAATTACAGGTGTGTGCATTGGTTTGCCACCTTTGAGGTGAAAAATGCTTGCCATATTACTGCTTTCTTATTTCATTTTTGCCTTTTTTGCAAATGCCGTGGTCTTGACAAGAGCGATTCATTTGAATTTGGAAAGCATAGGGATCTATGTATTTCATGGTCCTCTGAATATAGTTAGCACTAGATCTGTTTTGTCCCCTCGCTGTCGCGCTGTTAGCTCCGTATACCGTTCCTCTGCATAGGTTGCTAAATGTCAGTATATAGTATAACGCCGGTTGCGAGAGTTTATCCCGCTTCAGCGCACCAGAAAGTCTGTGCTAGATCTTTTTTGTCTCCTTGCTGTTTCGCTGTTACCTCCGTAGGCCCTTTCCTTGCATAGGTTGCTAAATGTCAGTAGTATAGCGCTGCTTCCGACTGTCTATCTTTGCTTAGCATATCAGTGGTGGTTATGGCGATCTATGTAAGCACGAGCTAATTCGATTTCTGTGAATTTTAATTTTCTGACATACACTGTCAGACAAATTTTCCCCCATGCTTGTCGATCCTTCAGGCTAATGTTCACTGTTGTGCCAGCGTATTTCGCAAAGTTCCCGCAAAACAGCCTATGTATCAGTAGTTTCTCTATATGCATGTTCTTTGTGCACCGTGTATAAAAAACAAAGCGCGCGAACAGAATATTATATGCTGTTCAAAACGCACGTGCGCTATGTTCTTCACTGAAACGCGTATACATGAACATATGAAGCCCAACGTCTGAATCTTACGTCGAATCTCTCAAGTGAATTTCGGTCATGCTTGTCTCGATCGGATCTCAGTTATTATATACAAAAGACTTCCATAGAGGCCCGGCCGATATCAACCATGAAAGGCTGCGGCGTAGTCGACGTTGCCTCCAGGACGGCAGGAAAGGCTCAGTGTTTCTTGTGAAACAATCTTTCTAGGCAAATATCGCGCCAAATTCGCCATATCTCAGGCGATCCTGTTGAGCGGCAAAATCGGCGCCACATTTGCCAGAGAAAGTTATCGGCCCAGCCGACGGGGGCTCTAAGGTGGCATGCTTGGCACAGTGTTGCCGATAAACGGCGTCGGCCAGCCCATATTGTCTGTAGAAGGGCAAAATCGGCGCCATAGTTGCCGTTGAAAGCCATCGCCTTAGCCAATGTCGGCAGTAACGCGGCGTATGCGGCCCCATGTTGCCGATTACAGTCGACGGCCTGCCGATATCGGCGGGGCAGCGGCTATAGTAGCCCGACGTTGCCAGTCATTGACAGCGACTTAGCCGATACTAGCTCGCTGTCGGCAACATTAGGCCGTGGATGGACCGAGCTCTGCCGCCATAAAACCAATGTCGGCCCTACGTTGCGTGCTGCCTGGGAGCGTTCGATGAAGACGACGTGGCTACGACGGACAGCTACGGCAGACAAGCCTACGCCTTAAGGAGCTTCGCCCATAAAATTCACAGCATGTCCACGGAGTGAATGATGATGAATGGGCGAAGCTCGGGATGTTCAGTGTAGATCGTGCCGAGTTCCGGATTAATTTAGTTAACGCACACGCTAGGAATCCTTATGGTTCAACTAGGCACAAGTGAAATCTCCCACCGGCACTTCATTGCAAGTGAAGATCCAGTGCCTATATATATATATATATATATATATATATATATATATATATATATATAGGCACTGGAACTTCAACTTTGTCGGCGTTGGCATGGCACATACCCGCGGCAGTATAGTCGTTCGAATATATGTATATATATATATATATATATATATATATATATATATATATATATACATATATTGGAACGACTATACTGCCGCGGGTATGTGCCATGCCAACGCCGACAAAGTTGAAGGTGCACGCACTTTCGGGCTGATCGTGGCGACGAAGAGGACGTTAGGTTCTCTTTTGGACGAGCATACAGTGTTTTTGCTTGTGCTGCTCCTGTGCCTCGTTGTGCCTTGTGCCTCGTTGATTACGCGCCGTTACAATATATATATTGTAATGAAGAGAGACGTAGACACAGCGCCTTTGCTGCAGGCCGGCTGTTCTATTCTGTTCTTTCTCTTTGTCGTGCTCCTGCGCTCCTAGCGCGAGCGCCCTAGGCACGGCTCGCTGTCGGTTATTATACATTACACTCGGCCACGACTTCGAGTGTCTGTAATGGCCGAAACTTTCTCCGGAGGGCGGCACTGGCTGTACCGCGCTGGGCGGTCTGGGCTTCGCAACGGTCGGGGTAGAAGAACGGCGCACAAATCTTATGGCGGTCGGCACTGGCTGTGTCGCTGTGGGCGTTCAGGGTCTCGCTGCGATTTCGCTTGGAGGGATGCGAATAGAGCTTCTGGTGGCCGGAACTGGCTACATCGTTGCGGCCGTTGTTGGCCGCACTGCGAGCATAGGCACCTACCAAATATGTACGGCGGTAGGCACGGACTATGTCGCGCTGGTCTGTCTCTGTTCCGTCGCTGCTTGTCTCGCGGAGTGGCCAGACACGTTTCTGGAAGGCGGCACTGAGTATTTCGGCAAGGTCGCAGGATCAGCTGTCGAGTCTTTTGTCGCAGGAGGATGAATCGGGCGCGTCCCGAGCATTTCAACGCCTTCCGCCGCACCAAGTGAGATTGGCAGCGCTGACAGGAAATGGCTGCAGTGCGTTGCGATCTAGTTCGATGAGTCTGTGACGATTGGTCAAAGAGCGTATTGGCTGGCGGAGTGACTTGGACTTCGGCAGCGTTGCCGCTTTCAGGGTAAACGAACAGCTGAGTTCAGTAGACCTAGACAATACTCTATGTGAAGCAGCGGCGTTCAAGCCACGAGGTTCTAGTTCCGTCTTCCAGCCATCGACCAACTTCGGCTGCACTGGCAGGTCCTTAAAGGTGGCCTCATCCTGAATCGAGACTTTGTCATCTTGTGCAGGGACTTTGCAGACAAATGAATTACGCGAAGTCGGCGGGTATGAGTCCGACTGCCCTGGAGGCCTCTTGAAGCCAGCATCCTCGGGCATGCCTTGCTCGTGAAGTTTGAGAGCGTCCTTTTTGTTATCGGCGTCCATGGACAGTGGTGGTTCCTGGAGCAGTTATGAGCGCACTATGACAGGATATGGCGACTCGACATGTCCAGCTGATGACATGCATGAGGAACCTGTCTCCGTGTGATGTATCTGAAAAATGGTCTCAGCAAGGGGCAATGTTTTTCCAGGTACAGCCGCTGCAGCAGAACTCGAGGCGTGCACAGGAGTACAAGACTGGCTGTTTCCGTCTGTAACGTGGCAGTCTACGATAGTTCCTGACGAGGGGCTGTCCGATGTACCAGCAGAATCGTTGTGTGTTGTCTGGTCGTTCGTGGTCAAGAGATGTCTGGCATGGTCGCACACATGGGGAAGCGGGCCGAAAGCAGCTAAGAACTTGGCACACCATTGCCGCCAGGTCTTCTGCCGTATGCCTTGGTAGCGATGCCAGGCCAGGGCACGTTCTCCAATGTGGCTTAGGGCCATCTGCCATTGTTGTTCGTCCGCATAGCGAGTCCCGAGAAAGTTGATGTGATTGATCCAGAGGATCGCGTCGTCCTGGAAAGCATGGAACTCGGGGATCATACATGCACTCGGCGATGGTGATGCCGCACAAGATAATCCGGGAGTTACCGTGCCGAAGATATTGAGTTGCTCGAACAGCAACGACTTGGCCCGCATGACGTCGGTGAGTTGACCGACCGAGGCATTCGAGTAACCATGGTCGGCGGCCGCGAAAAATACGGCGGGCTCTGTCTTCCCGACGGCGGTGTCCATGTCCGAGGACGCTTGAACAGCGTCCCTGTGCGGCTCATGTGCCGACGTAGGTCTAGGCGAGGGGGTGTTACCACAGGAAGCGTGAGCGCCATTCCGTGGTAACAGGAGGCCCTGCGTGAGCGTGGGTCCCATAGGTGCTTCTGGCGGCAGAAGGCTTGCGGGGTCCATGGTCGCGGAAGCGTGGACGGCGTCCCTGGAGTGGAGCACCTGCTGCGCCGATGACCCGCGAGGAAGCCATCGGCGTCTGTCTTTTGTCGACTGCGCCATTGTAATGAAGAGACACGTAGACACAGCGCCTTTGCTGCAGGCCGGCTGTTCTATTCTGTTCTTTCTCTTTGTCGTCCTCCTGCGCTCCTAGTGCGAGCGCCCTAGGCACGGCGAGCTGTTGGTTATTATACATTACAATATTTATATATATATATATATATATATATATATGGGTGGCCAATGAACGGTTACCGTAACTGAGTACCGTAACCACTACACCACCGCAGCGGATGATGGTGTAGTGTTTACGGTACTCGGCTGCCACCCAAAAAAACGCGGGTTCCATCCCGGCCGCGGCAGTCGCGTTTTCGATGGAGGCGAAAATGCCAGAGGCCCGTGTACTGTGTATTGTCAGTGCACGTTAAAGAACGTCAGGTGGTCTAAATTTCCGGAGCCTTCCACTACGTCCTTTCTCTCCTGTCTCTTTCACTCCCTTTCCCCCACCCCCACGGACGCTTAGCTGTGCTCCCTACACGGGTTGCAGAAATTAGCGTCCCTTCCTAACCGAACCACAATCAATCAAACGCTCTTAGATGAACGCTCTACCAGCTCGCAAAGAAGCAGAACGCGCCCTCACCCGGGAGAGACAAAGTTGGCGCAGGCAGCGTCTTCTAGCAAGTTTCTTGATTGAGAAATACCGACTGCTCGCGCTGGACAACCGTTGATCGACCACCCATGTATGTATATATATATATATATATATATATATATATATATATATATATATATATATGTATATATTGTAGTGAAGAAGCCGGATCGCAAATGCTGCACTATTGGGGCGTGAGCTGAACGTGATTTCCTGCCCTAATTAGTTAAGCCTAGTCGCCATCGTGTCTGCCAGTCGGTGCCGACCTCGTCATGCACGACTGTGGTTGGGTTGAACTTCCTTATCACAATATATATATATATATATATATATATATAGTATATATGTGTGTGTGTGTGTGTGTGTGTGTGTGTGTGTGTGCACTGGATCTTCACTTGCAATGAATTGCCGGTGGGAGATTTCACTTGTGCGTAGTAGAACCATAAGGATTCGTAGCGTTTCCATAGTCAACGCGCGCCTTTCGCTTTCTATCTCTCTCTCTCACAAAACAGCAGATGGAAGAGTGAGAGAGCTCGTGCGCCAGGAGGCACGCGCCGAGGGCGAGCGCGAGCCTCCCGGCGTTGCATGGCGTTGCATGGCGTTACATGGTATTGTGAGTGGTGTAGGTTACACGAAACGCGTGACAACCGACCCACAGCTTAAGGAGTTTCGCCCCTAAAAGTATACTGGCTAAAAGTAATCAGTCATTGTGCCTTGTATGCGTGGCTTACATTCGTTCACTCCACAACACTAGCACGACGTAGGTTCCAGCGACGCTTTGCTCGTTAATTTCTCTAACTGCCTTATCCCTGCTGTCGACCACAGTGTCCCTTGGTGCTCATCGCTGCTTGTAACGTTCACAAGGTCCACAAAACGATTTCATTTTTTCCTCACACGGCCGAAGGGCTGCCACTTCGCGTAAGCATCGCATCGGTACCACTGGGCAGCTAGGCGCGGGACCATATTAGGTTTCAGAGGCCTCATCGGGCTGCGACGTCACTCCTGCAGCAGCCAATGAGAGTTGCCGGGCGCGATCATGCGGTTGTACGGGAGCATTTACAGGTAGATACCGGAGGGAAATACGAACTCCGGTCATTGTTTACCGGAGGATAATAATGGAAGGCGTCCCGTTTCCCTCCGTGCTTCACGCGCCGGATTGAAACCACGTCGAGGCCTTGCACGTATTACGGCACGTCCCGATGCTTCGAGTATATGGTGACGTCAACGGAGGTTAGTGGGACTATTATCCTGCAAGACCTCCCAAGTGGGTATATTTTCGTTTACAGTGTATTTGTATGTCGTCTACACAGACACAGTAAAAGTATGTTTGAAGTATGACTGCAAAAAGAAGAGTGGTTGGATGGAAAGGAAATAGGCGCATATTTCTGCAGACCATTAAAAGGTACCACGGGACAGTGCTTACGAAATTCATTTTTCCTATAGAGAGCGTACAGCCATAGCCTCCTATATACTTTCGATGCCCGCCCATCGCAAAAGGCGCGCCCGCGCCACCACCTTTCTTGTCCTCCTCTCATGTTGACTCCCGGCAAGGAGCGCTCATCCCAGTTTAGGCGGAGGGATGCAGTCGGTGTGTTCATTCGGAGACCGCGATAATTTAATTTCGCTGAGAGTTTCAGTTTGCGTTATGTTTTAAATGCGAAGCATTTCTTAGCGAACTTCGGCGACTTTCAGCGTATCTATCTATCTATCTATCTATCTATCTATCTATCTATCTATCTATCTATCTATCTATCTATCTATCTAGCCGCCTACGATTTTGTGCTCTCCTGGCCGTTTCGCTAGCGGTATATTTACGAAAATTGGTATGCCACAACATGACTGCATGAAGAACGTAAATGACAGGTTGTAACAGGAAAATCATGATATGTACGTCATGAGCGGCATGATTTACATGCCACAATCTTGGTGCGCCCCTGGTCGTTTCGCTAACGGGATGTATACGAAAATTGGTATGGCACATTATGACTGTCTGACGAACGTAATTGGCAGGTCGTAACGTGAATATCATGATATGCACGTCATGAGCGGCATGATTTACATGCCACAATCTTGGTGCGCCCCTGGCCGTTTCGCTAACGGGATGTATACGAAAATTGGTATGGCACATTATGACTGTCTGACGAACGTAAGTGGCAGGTCGTAACGTGAATATCATGATATGCACGTCATGAGCGGCATGATTTACATGCCACAATCTTGGTGCGCCCCTGGCCGTTTCGCTAACGGGATGTATACGAAATGCATATTGATGGTCAGCGCGAAACACGAGGACAAAAGAAGGAAGGGACACAAACCACAGCGCTGTCTCACAACTAAATTTTATTTAGCAACACACGCATATTTAAAGCAATGACCACATCCACGTGATGCCATGACGCAGATGGGAAAGTGTGCAACAGAATATGAATAACCTCGTTAGAACTAAGACAACATAAGCTACGTGATGTACTGATTCAAAAAAGAAATCTCCCTGTCATGTAGGGCTACCGATGGCATGCTGACGCAGCGGGAACCGTTTTTGCTGATGTGAAATGCTTCAACAATTTCTCTAACTGCCTTATCCCTGTGTTTGAACAAGCTTTTTGTATCTGTAAATATCGGGGTGCAATCATGGTTTGAACAATGCCTAGCTATGTGCGAGTATTCATTGCCCTTCAGAGAGCGTTTGTGCTCAGCCAATCTTGCATTCAAACACCTGCCTGTTTGGCCAATATACATGTCACCACAAGAAAACGGCACCTGATACACCAGACCTACTTTGCATGCTCCGAACGAGGGCGTGTGTTTCTTCACCTTGCAACCTATTTTACTTTTACTTACTCCTAATCTTTTTTGATCCAGTTTCCTTTCAATTATACCGCAAATCTTATTTAATTTATTAGGGGCAGTAAAGATAACTCTGACATTGAACCTCCCTGCAACATTTTTTAGACCATGGGATAGCTTATGCACGTATGGAATAACTACAGTTTTTTCTTTGTTTAACCGGGCTGAAACACTATCCTTCTCGATTGTTCCCAATCTTACACATTTCATCAGCTTCTGCACATTCAACCGGATGGCACTTTCCGGGAACCCTGCCGCCCTTAGACGCAACACTTGGGTGACAAAGCTGTCAGAAGCATGATGAAAACATGACTTTACTAAGGCTGAAAACAAACAAGAGTAGGCGATTCCGTTTTTTGCTCCCTTGGAATGAGCGGATTTAAAATTTAGGATGGGTTTAGCGGATCTTGGCATATATTGCCAACCTACATGATTCTTGGCGAGTTCTAGCCTCAGGTCCAAAAATTGCAACTGGTTGTCTTGCGGTAATTCATAGGTGAAGCACAAACCAGAACCGCATTTGCGAAACAGATCAAGGACTTTGCTACATTCTGTTCTAAGTTTGAATTACTGACGAAAACCAAAACATCATCGACATACCTTATCAATTTGATTACATTTTCATCAAGATTACTTTTTACTTTTCTGTCTACGTTTACTAGAAAAATATTACTTAGTACCGGAGCCACCTTAGACCCAATGCAGACCCCCGTTTTCTGAATGTACAACTTGTCGTTCCATTCAATGTAGGTAGAACGCAAATAAAAGGAGAGGATTTCAAGAAAGCTATCTACAGATATGCCACACCTACCAGAGAAGGATAATTCGTCGTTGTCCTCAGTGATGCAGAGCTTAACATTTTCCATCAACCTATCATGAGGCAAATTGTAATATAAATCTTCGACGTCAATACTAAACATATTGCAATTACCCGGATTGGTGCTTACAAGAAACGACACGAGATCACTAGAGTTCTGTACCAAAAAAGGATCAACAATAACTAATGACTGCAGGTGTTTTTGTAAGTACGTGGACGTGATATATACGAAAATTGCTATGGCACATTATGACTGTCTGACGAACGTAAATGGCAGGTCGTAACGTGAAAAGCATGATATGCATTTCATGAGCGGCATGATTTACATGCCACGGTCGTAGTGCGCTCCTGACCGTTTCGCTAATGGGATGTATACGAAAATTGGTATGGCACATTATGACTGCCTGACGAACATAAATGGCAGGTCGTAACATGAAAATCATGTGTATGTCATGAGCGGCATGATTTACATGCCACGGTCGTGGTGCTCTCCTGGCCGTTACGTGAATGGGATGTATGCGAAAATTGGTATGCCACAGCATGACTTCATGGCGAACATAAGCGACAGATCCTAACATGAAAAGCATGACATGCATGTCATGAGCGGCAGGATTTACATGCCACGGTCTTAGTGCGCTCCTGGCCGTTTCGCTAATGGGATGTATACGAAAATTGGTATGGCACATTATGACTGCCTGACGAACATAAATGGCAGGTCGTAACGTGAAAATCATGTGTATGTCATGAGTGACATGATTTACACGCCACGGTCGTGGTGCTCTCCTGGCCATTACGTTCATGGGATGTATGAGAAAATTGGTATGCCACAGCATGACTGCCTGGCGAACATAAGTGACAGATCCTAACATGAAAAGCATGACATGCATGTCATGAGCGGCATGATTTACATGCCACGGTCTTAGTGTGCTCCTGGCCGTTTCGTTAAAGGGATGTATGCGAAAATTGGTATGCCACAGCATGACTGCCTGGCGAGCATAAGTGACAGATCGTAACATGAAAAGCATGACATGGATGTCATGAGCGGCATGATTTACATGCCACGGTCTCAGTGTGCTCCTGGCCGTTTCGTTAATGGGATGTATGCGAAAATTGGTAGGCCACAGCATGACTGCCTGGCGAACATAAGTGACAGATCCTAACATGAAAAGCATGATATGACTGCACCGAGACGCGTAGAAAACACCTTGAAACAGGCGCTTTTCAATGCCTCCAACACGTTCAGTTCTCAAGGCGGCGGTATTCCAAAAAGCACTTCCCAAAGTGCCGGCAGCAATGTGTGGCTCGAAGGGGCCTATCCTCTTTGTCACGTCTCAGGATGAGCTCCCATTTCATTTACGAGCGTGCAGTAGTGCTTTGTGGCACCAGCCTGTCCCAACGTACTAAATGCAATGCATTTCTTAGCGAACTTTGGCGAGTTTGAGCGTATCTATTTAGCCGCCTACGACTTTGTGCTCTCCTGGCAGTTTCGTTAATGGGGCGTATACGAAAATTGATACGCAACAGCATAACTGCACGATGAACGTAAATGACTGATCATAACACAAAAATCATGACGTGCATGTCAGAATCGACATAATTTACGTGCCACGGTCTTGGTGTTCTTGCGGCTGTTTCGTTAAGTTCGTATATATACCTAAATTGTTATGGCGAGACAACAATCTATGACGACCATGGGGGACACGTTCTGAGGACATGAAAATAGTGACATGCATGTCATGAGCAGCATGATTTACATTCCACGCGTTTGCTTAATGGGATGTACACCAAAACTGCTATGGCACGTACACGACTGCATGACGAACGTAAATGACAGGCCATAACATTGGAATCATGACATGCGTGTCATTCAGCTAGTATCCTTTACTCATGCCCTGCATCAAGTTCTAGACCGTTCATCAATCATACATTGCATAGTTTTAGATTTCTCTAAGGCATTTGACAAGGTGTGTCATAAACTGCTTCTTCTTAAACTAAACGCGCTTAATATTGATAGTAATTTACTGAAATGGATTGAGTGTTTTCTACTAAACCGTTCACAATTTGTTTCCTTTAATGGCTTTAACTCTGAGTTTACAGATGTGTATTCAGGAGTTCCCCAAGGCTCAGTCCTTGGCCCTTTATTATTCCTAATCTATATTAATGATCTTCCTTCCGTTGTAAACTCTAATATTCTCCTATTCGCGGACGACTATGTTGTTTTCAGAGAGATAACCAATACTAAAGATTGTTGCTCACTTCAGTCTGATCTTAACGCAATCAGTAGGTTGGTGTAATGAATGGTTAATGCAACTAAATATTAACAAATGTAAAGTCATGCGTGTTTTCAGAAAATCTTCCTGCCCACCTTCATACCACATTGATAACATTCATTTAGAATCAGTAACATCATATAACACCTCGGTGTTTACATTACTTCAAACCTAAACTGGACTACTCATATGGAGCACTTAATCAATAAAGCAAATCGCATGTTAGGCTATCTTCGTCGAAATTTTTATCACGTTCCTTCCTCCTTGAAACTCCTGCTCTATAAAACACTAATCCGTTCGAAATTGGAGTATGCTACACCGGTGTGGGACCCTACCCATATAAATTTAATTACTGCTCTAGAGATGGTTCAGAACAACTCCGCACGTTTCATTCACGCTAATTACAGTCGCACCGCCAGTATAACTTCTATGAAATCAGACCTTTCCCTTCCATCATTATCAATGCGCAGAAAAGTGTCCCGAATTGCCCTGTTTCATAAAATGTATCATCATCCTGCACTACGCGATCGTCTCATCCCTCAACCATCTTATGTATCCCATCGCACTGATCATCGTCACAAAGTCGGACTCGCTTCATGTAATACTATGTACTTTCATCAATCATTTTTACCATGAACTTCTCGCGACTGGAACGGCCTTCCCGCTGACGTTGTAAACATTAATCATTATGATCATTTCCGTAATTCCGTAGCTAATATTGTATACTCAAGCTCTTTATAACTTACTGTATGTTTCTATTGTACTTGCATATTTTGTTCATTTTCGTTTCTTATTGTTTTTTGAATGTATGTGCTTTTACCACTCCCCCTCTGTAATGCCTCTGGCCCTGAGGGGTATAATAAAATGAAATGAAATTAGCGGCATGTTTCACATGCCACACTGTTGGTGCTCTTGCGGCCGTTTCTTTAACTTCATATGTACCCACAATCGGTATAGCGAGACAACAATGCACATCCATTATAGGTTCCTGATGTATGCTTCGCATTTCTTTGATTCCAGTGCACGTGGCTTTTCAGTGAGTCCATTCCGTTCCTTTTATCTGGCGCTTTGCTATGAGCAACTTCAACTAACCGCACGCCTTCATAAGTTTCCGTTGAAAGAACTACATAATTTCGTTTGGGGTGTGTAATATTGTGCAGTAACGGAAAAGTCACGACGTTACCTTTTAACGGTAACTGTAACAAGTTACTTTAGGAAGGTGAGTAACTGTAACTGTAACAGAGTTACTTTTATGGCTTAGGTAACTGTAAGTGTAACACTTACTTTTCACTGGTAACGTGCCCATGACTGCCTCATAGCCTGGCTTCCTTGGTGTTTCTTCCTCTGTTTCTTTTTTTCTTTTGCCATAGTTGTGTTCTATCTACAATGTATGCATTGCTGCCATGTGACTGGAGTACTGTGTAGAAAAAGATTTACTGGGCATTTAAATGAGGTACCGGCTTGTCCATGCTGCAGGATAACTGACACATGTGTGAATAGTTTTCTTTATGTTTCATGAAACGCAAGGCACTTAACCAGATCAATGATTCAAATTATGTGACCCTATCACATAGTTTGCAAGCATATTCAAAATGATCTTAAAGTTAAAAGCACGGGAAGTGACTATGTCCATCATGTAAAATCAAGTTTCACTTGCACTAGTTTAAACGTTATTTACATGTTGGAATGTTCACTCTGTCACAAGCAATACATCGGCAAAACTGGTCAACCAATTAATTTAGATTAAACAGGCACCGCGCGGACACCGCGAATCACCTGCTGAAGGCAGTCGCGCTGCATATTACTATGACCAGGTCATAACTTCGACGAACTAAAACTCTACATACTTCAGGGACACTTGTGCTCGCCGAGGGACGGAAAATACAGGAAATCGTATCTCGTATACAGGTTCAGTACTCTGCAACCTACAGGCATAAACCTTTCAAAGGGAACCCTTGAGTCCATTAGATACGGTAGAGGGTTAACAAACACGAAAAAAGGTTGAGGTATGCACCAACTAATAATGTTTCTCCCAGAAATTCTACTTTCAGGTGCGGAGCCGCCATCCAATTCGACGAGAACAACGGCGTTGAAGAGTGTAGTTACATTTTTAGCCACAAGCTTTCCATGAAATGCATTGTTGGTGCGACGCAGGTGGTGTGGGGTGGAAGGGGGGACACATGCCATAGGAGCAACTTCTGTTCCAAGCGTGTGTTCCTTTTTTCATCCTGCTTTCTAGAGCTGCGCACACAGTGCACTTGCAAGATATGTACAAGGAGAGGATTCTTTGGAAGCCTTCGCTCTTGCAATTTATATTAGTCACGCTAACACCTCTCACCAAACTACCCTTGCACCCAACCACCCCCCCCCCCTTTTTTCTTTATTGTTCCACGTGCTTCTCTTCTTCTCCTCTGTCTTTCTAAGGACGGGGGAGAGTGTGCAAAGACGTACATAAACGAACGCTGGAGAAGGCAGTTGCCGTCCTGACGAAGACAAGTCCGCTTGTCGAAACACTGGCTCCTGCGACATTCCCTGTTCTAAATCGTATTTTGCAATTTGTTCATCGATTCCTAACACTGAAGAGCACTATCAGAATGTTTGACACACATTCATATTAAGTAAAATTTTTATTCATTGCAGCGCTTTCTTCTCATGATTACTTGCATGGCGGTGACATGAAAATGTAGGTTATCTTATGTAAAAAACACGTGTTCTTCACACGAGAAATGTCTGCTGTTTTCCGTCAAACTCACAATCGCATATCACGAGGTGGTATCGCTACAGCAGTACGTGACTACGTCAATATATCATAATTATTTGTTCAGAACAATACCAAGTGCACTTTGCTGTGCACCCCAGCTGTGCACCCCAGCTAAACTGGGGTAGCTGTGCCTAAACGGAAGGGCAGTGATGACATAGCACGCTTTGGACACATGCACTCACTGATCTTAAATGTGTGGACTTTACTGCAATGCCACATAATAATACTTTTAATGCTTGCATAAGAATACATGCAAGCCTTTAACGCTTCACCAGCACAAGGAGAAAACATGCTGGAGGATAGATTTATTTCTGGGGTTTAACGTCGCAAAACAAGCTCTGATTATGGGAGACGCCGTAGCGGAGGTGCCCTGAAATTTCGGCCACCTGGGTTCTTAAACGTGCACTGACATCGCACAGCATACGGGTCTCAACACTTCGCCCCCATCGAAATGCAGCCGCTGCGGCCGGGATTGGAACCCGCGACCTTCGGATCTTCAGCCGAGTGCCATAACCGCTAGACTACGGTGGCTGGGCCATCCTGGAGGATACGAGTGAGGTATGCGTGCATGTAAACACACAGTGGCTAGCAGGCGACACAACATTAACACGTCAGCTATCCACACTTGGAAGTTTCGTCCTATCGCCGCTATGTGCCGACTCTGTTAGACCTCCCGGCATTAAGGGCAAAACGAAAGATGGAAAGCTGCCAGAATGCGCAAGTGTTGCTTACGTATGACACGGCTTCTGCCCGGCCTCGTGCCCACGGACACCCTGCTGCCACGGGGTGAGGTTTCCAGTGGCTGGGTAAAGCAACACACGTGTAAATACATGTGCTATCTGATAGCAATAACTAATATGTAGCGCAAACGTGTGGCGGCCGATTCCGAACCTACAAGAACGATAGCATTAACTCGGTTATGGTGGGGTCTGTGAGGCTGTGCCTCAACCACCTAAAACAAAATTAGAAATCTAGTTAACGCTCAACACCGGACGTCTCAAATCCTGGACATCCAGAGGGCCCGCGAGAAGGCCGCCAGGTTTGACCTGTTGGTCTCCGAGTGGACCTAGCCGGGTGATGTTGAGTTCGCTCGCGCCTGTTATAGACAGAATAAAGTTGTTTCACACACTCACTAACCTGCTCTTGATCGTCAAAATATGGCTCGCATACGCCGGTGGCGTTGCTTGGACCGACCAGCGTGAGAATGCGGCCTCCGAGCCCCGAGAGCCGCGCTCCTCCAGTGCTTCTGCGAGGATGGTGTATGCGCAGTACGTATTAATATTTAAGCTCAAGCTCTGCAACATCAGCAGTAGTTACCTCTGCTCGTTTGCCAAAACAGCCGCGTCGTGGCGAGTGCCGTACGTTTCCTTCTTCCAGTATTGCTGCCACTGTTTCGCCGTTTTCACTGCTGGGCCTTCTTCATTGAGCAAAGCAGCCTCTTCCCCCCACAGTTCGTCTCTGCGCCACGGTCATAGTCCTAGCTAGCACACAAAGGATTTAAAGACGTCTTCGAAACGGATGTCCCAGACGTTAAAGACGTCGCAGAAACGGAACGCCTAAGAAGCTTTAATCTAGGATACGTCGTATATCTCGTCTAATGTCCGTCTTGTTGCACATAAACGAGACGTTTCCTTAACGTCTTGGAAACGTCGTCAAAAGCTAGTCTTTTCGACGGCTGAGGGGAGACTCCAATAATCCCATTTACCGGGATTTCTGAATCCGTTAAAGACTTACCAAAGACGTCATCAAAAAGCTGTTCCTGAAACGTTAGCCGTAATCTGAAAAAGAAGCAAGAATCGTGCTCGGGAACGGGGCGCACCCACCAAAATTTTTATCTGGTTACCACCCTCAGAATATAAGCTAACGCCTTAGGGGTACAAATAACTACAAGACAGTTTTTGTACCCCTAAGGCATTAACTCTGTGGTTCCGAAGGCGTCAACGGGGTCATAATTTTGGGGGGTACCCCCATCCGCGGACGCCGTCCCTGCCTTTGTGGTAGTAGCTGTGACCTGCTATGTTACCAGCTGCACCATAATCTTTTCGGTGCTGCAGAGTGGGAGTAGTGCCAGCCGAATACTTTCGTAGTTATGTCCTGGGAAGAAGTCCTGGCATCGCACTTGCCTGGAACTCTTTTTTTTTCTGGTGGTTAAAAGCATCAGCACTGAGTGCAACATAGCAAAAATAGCGCAGTAAGGTAGGCACACAGTTCTCTACAAAGCTTCATCAGTCTTAGCATTTAAGTCGTAATTGGTTGTCATAAATGCAAAAATCAATCTAGCACGTAATTTGTAGAGTATGAAGCAAATCTACCAAAAATAGTAATGACACATTTTTCTACAGTGAAGGATAAACAGTTTCTTGGCAAGCGGCCTCATAAGAAGGCCTCTGGGCCAGTGTCACGAAGTCGAAACACTGCTGCGTCAACATTTCATTGAGAAACTAACTTGTGCAAGTTTAAAAGAAAGAACAAAATCAGAATTGCGAGAAAAATAAAACCATAGATATTCAAAAGGAACTTCAGAAGAAATACTATAAGTATATTTGGAACTTATTAACAGCTAGAGGCTTACAGAAGCTGCAGTAGTAGTCACACAATAATCAACAGCCAAACGACTATGCGCTTTTCAGCATGAGAGCAGCGCATACGGTTATATGAGACACGGACAGAACAATGGATGACTGTGTGATAGCCCCTTTCAATCATGTTAAGCGGTATCTTCATTGCATAAAATCAAGGAATATAAACAAAAGAACTCAAATATGACTCAGATATGAAAGTGAAAATTTGCCTAGGACATCAGCTGACGTAATGAGGCAAGCTTTAAAAGAGAACCAAAAACATCAATCATCAATGAATATTGGCCAAAGTGACCTTCAAAGAAATTAGCGCATGAAATATTTAAAAAATTGGTCTAATGAGCAAGGTCGCAATGCAGCACACAATCTGTCACAGCGAGCAACGTTACATCGAAGCAACCTGAGTTTCATAATGAAGCTACATACGTGCTCGAAGGCGAATACACTCGAGACAGTGTTGCGGCGATGAAAAAGAAAAAAAGAAGCAATATTCTCACTTACATATACAAGATGCCCTCTACATGTGGCCCTCTACAAAGCAGTGTATTACGCACATCTATGCAAATGTGACATGAACGGCGATCACACTGGCAAGCATCATTTGGAAGCCGCCAAAAAAGAAAAAAAAAGATTTTGGCACCAACAAATGAAGCTACTCCTAAAAAGGACTTCAAATACCCATCAGGCTAACATGTGCGGGATCAAGCTGAGAGTCTCCGAATTTCGCCCTGTTTCACATTAAAGAAAACACTGTTACCTTATACCTACTCATTCAACAAAACACTTCGAGCAGCCAACTCCTTTGAGAATGCAACCTGTGCCAAACGCGCACCTAGTTCATGTTCACAGTCATCAAAAACTAGTTGCAGTGTCCAGGCTTAGTGCAGCAGTTGGATACCATGCTACCGGCATCATATGGCACGCTGAAACCGCCGTCGCGGACATGCTTTCAATGTAGAACCGCGGTCGGGCCGTGGTAGAACGCAGTTGGTGCACTATCAGGTTATCCATACAACCGATTAAACCGCACGTATTCCTGCAAAGGAAAAAGATTGGGCTGTTATTTTCTATAAAGTTGTTCTACAACTGTGTTTTGAGGAACGAAATTTGAAATGCATCTCTATCATAGACTGCGCCATTTAGAAGAAGAGCTCATAATATCCTGCGACTTGCAATAGATAAACACTCAAATGAATTTTCCTCGAGTGCTGGTTCTTCTGAACTGCAGCATGCACCATATATATGTATATATATAAATTCAACGAACCAACAAACTATGAAGCCTAGGTTATTGAGGTTCTTAATTGTAGTATTATAATTGTGGAGTAAGTAGAAAGGAATTCAAGTGGACGAAAAGGCAAACCTGCCTTCTGTGGGAGCCGAACCCACGACCTTCCGATAAGGCGTCCGATGCTCTACCGCTGAGCTACGAAGGTGGTCGTCCACCCCCCTGTCCCTTTTATCGGGTATATATGCACTACAACCTAACACCCCAAAAATTATATATATATATATATATATATATATATATATATATATATATATATATATATATATATATATGAGCGAATGAAAATCGATGGATCCGGTGAAATATGTGTTTGAGGAAGAGGCTGACAAACGTTCGAAACACAAATTCTTTACTAACGTTTCGGCAGGTGGGCCTGCCTTCGTCAGAGTCAGAGTTACGTCAGAGTTACTCTGACGAAGGCAGGCCCACCTGCCGAAACATTAGTAAAGAATTTGTGTTTCGAACGTTTGTCACCCTCTTCCTCAAACACACACACACACACACACATATATATATATATATATATATATATATATATATATATATATATATATATATATATATATATATATATATATACTGAAGAAAGGTTCCCTGGGCTTGGTTGCGAATACGAAGAAAAAGTCAGACGTGGTGAAGAAGCAGTATATTTTTGACGTTTCGGCCACGGGACCGGCCTTCGTCGGAAATATATATATATACGAAGGTCAGCGAGCTCCGCCGATGCTTAGACGCTCGTGCGAGGTGCCCAGCGATGAAAAAGAAGAGAAGCAGGACGTCAGGATACAACAGCCGGCCTGCGGCAAAGTCGTTGTGTCTATGTCTCTCTCATTTACAATATACAGTGCTGTTTGGGCCGTCTCTGTCGGAAACTTGACGCATATGCTCATGCTACCACCGCCGAATAGTATGTCACTCGTGAACGTTAAACTGGACATTACTTATTCGTAGTTTGTTTTGGACGCATGCCCATACGCAGCATGTAGAAATGGAGTGACACACATGCTTCACACTTAGAGGGCGAGAATATTCTTCGAGGCGTGCTTACGTGCTCACTGCGCACTTGGTATGAAAGGGACCCTGCAACACTTTTTGAACACACTGAGCAAACGGCGCCAATCAGTCGTTGAAGCTTCTCTGAACGTGTGAGCCAAATGTTATTGTGCGGCAAGCAGCAGCGGATTTGCAGTTTCGTTTTAAATACATCATGCAAACGCCTGCTATTGTTCCAACAAGTGACGTCACTAGCGGCACCGACCCACGAGTTGCCTGCTCTTCTTTCAACAAGTAACGTCACTGGATCCAACAACTACGTCGCTTCGCTCACCTCGGTCTTCTTAAAGACAGGTACTCGGATTGCCTTTATTTATTTTAATGCAAAATGAACAAATATATAATTCCAGACTACCTTTCCGTGACCGTAAGCTCAGCCAATGCTATATCTGCCTCGGGCGAAGTAGTCGGCGGCCTGGTGACATTTGTTGGAAAGAAGAGCAGGTGAATTACAGCTGTGCTTGAAACCAAATAAAAAATTCCCTGGTGCGCGCAGCTCAATAATATTTGGCTCACAGGTTCACAATAACCTCCACGACTGTTAGGCATAGTTTGGTATGGAGAGTTCAAATGTTGCAGGGCTCCTTGAGTAAATGGGACCTCGAAGGTTGCGCGATCGACGGGCACAGCGACTGCGCACCACAACTGTGCATAGCGTCAACAAATTTTCGTTGTGGCTTCGATTTCGCCTGCACAAACTGCCTTCCATGGCCAGGTAATAGTGAAGTTAGTACAATGCAACGAAATATGGCTCATTTGGGGTAGCGAGCATGTCGCGGGGTTCGAGGAGAATGTCAAACGTTCCGCAGAAAACTGTCGAATAGCACCGTGGCTTTGATTTGACGATATAAGTATAGGGACGCACCGCTAGGCACCGGCACCGGATAAGCTGGCGGCGCCTGTAATATATAATAAAAATAAACCAAATAATCCAAATATTCATGTATAGGTCGTTGTAACACGCCGCTCACCCCTAGCCCGACGTACTAATTTAGTTCGTTGTTCGTCGCCTTGTCATCTCCGTCCTGCCCTATCAGCCCAGCAACCTGGTTCAAGACTCCACTCCGCAGTCCGTACCACGTGAAACACTGGACAGCTTATGGCATACCATAAATCTACTGTGCACAACAGCGTCCCTGTATTAATACCATGGAACCAGATAACAGGTCGTGTAATTGTTTTTGTATTTGCAGTCTCCAAGAATGACGAACCCCAAAATGCAGACAAGCGCAACAGTGTGGACAACGAGAAATAATAATAACGAACATTCGCAAACGAGTCACATGCCTCTGAGAAGGCCTAAATGTGACCGAGAACGCGCACAACCACACTCATGCCCATAGAATGCTGAGCTGTGAGAAGTCATTCCACCACCACTAGACGTCATGATTGCCTGCGGCAATTCTCGTGACATGCCACAACAAACAGTGCGCGATTTTCACATCCACATCACATGCACGTATATTTCACAGCCGTGAACTGAAATCTCACGACTGCAATGCCAGAGTGAAAGAATGCGCGGCAATGGTTGCCCGACAACGCGTGATATCACATGCATGTTTTCGTCTGTGTAAGACACAAGTAAATTACTGCTGTCCCACATAGTTGTACAGGCGCTGCACTCACTACCCGTAACGACCAAATGACAGGATGGTGGGAAGGAAGGCAATGCACTCCTTACTCACTAGTGAGGCTAAACACGCACATAGACCTAAGAAGTTTCAGAATGCATTCATACACGGGGATCTGAATAATAAAACCACAGTTGCGTTGCTCTCTGTTTAATGCGTCAACTATCTTAGAGCTTACATAGCATTAATGCTCTTTGTATCTGTTACAGACTCATTTGCCATATCCACGGAACACATGAGTGATCTCACAGGCATCCTGCTATGCCATTCAAATGTGGTACTTACATTTATTTTCGGCGAGACGTGGTTATTGGTGTTACGGAATCCAGTCACAGAAGCGCTGGGATTGAACCAGGGTTAACGCAAGGAGGAAAGTAGAAAGAACATAACGCCACCACACAAACACACGCAGCAGCTGCAGCACGGTAACGGAATTTTCTCCAGAAACAAAGGGAGAGCCAGCCGCCAACAACTTGAATACACCACCTTCACCGCCAACCACCCAAACGAGCTTCGCTGCCTTTGCTTCGCTTCTCCGCGCGTCTGCGCCAGCCTGCGCCCTCTCGCCTCATCTCCCCTGCAACCACCAACCGGCGAGAAGGAGCCAGAGATTCTGGCGCCTCCCTCCCGGGCCTATGGCAGCTGGCGACATCTCGGCGCCGTGCACTGCGCCGACGCCCGCCGACACTTTGAGCCATACCCTGCGTTTTAGGGGCGAAGCTCCTTAAGGCGTGGGTCGTGCGTCCCTAGTAGTAGGTAGCCACGGGCGCGTGCCTGCCGGGAGGCACGCACGCGCCGAGGGCGAGCGCGTGGCTCCCGGCACGCGCTCGCCCGCGAGAGACAACGTTGGCGCAGGCAGCGTCTCCTAGCGAGTTTCTTGATTGAGAAATACCGACTGCTCGCGTTTGAGAAGCGTTCACCGGCAACCCATATATATATATATATATAGGCATCGTTTCCTAGCGAGTTTCTTGATTGAGAAATACCGACTTCTCGCGTTGGAGAAGCGTTCACCGGCAACCCATATATATATATATATATATATATATATATATATATATATATATATATATATATATATATATATATATATATAGGCACTGCATCTTGACTTGCAATGAAGTGCCGGTGGGAGATTTCACTTGTGCATTGTGCATAGTTGAACCGTGAGGATTCGTAGCATGCGCGAGATGTTATAAAACTAGATGGCGGTACTTGTAGTTGATGATGAAAGATGCGAGATGTTATAATAGTTTGATGACATTTACTCAAGTGTTTCACATTTAATTGTGGGGCGAATTCCACGGAAGAGTTTCACGGTTTACCGATGATTCCTTCCGGAGCTTCGCCCCACTCATCATCATTCACCCCGTGAATATGCTGTGATTTTTTTATCTCCGGTGGGGAGGGAGGGGGGGGCGGTATTCTTCCACGTCTACTTTCCGTCGCACGTAGATGTTTACAAGACGGATTCATCGTCCCTTTGATGTCGCTCCCACTTAGTTTGCGTGGTTGACGTGTTTGAGACGTCGATCACGTGAATTAAGACGTTAATCCCCCAATAAGACGTCTTTTTGGTCTAGTGTGCTAGCTGGGGTGGGGCCCAGTACGCACGAAGACCTCGAAATATCGGGATGTTCCTCTATAAACGAGACAAGCAGCTCTCGCTGCTGGTCGAAGACGTGCCGACCAAGCGAAACATTTCGACGCGACGACATTGTAGCATGAGGCGTCCGAAGTCACGTGAATAAACAGACATTCAAAGTTCCCACAATTATTATTTTCTATGAAGCGCCACCTGCGGGCGAACGACTAAAAGACGTGTAATCATATGTAACACACCAACCAGTGTGGGCACACTGCCACTCTACACTCACACACTAAATTTTACGAAACAATATTAAACGTAATTTGTACCTTTATTGAGCCACAATAAGCGACCTCCACTTTCTCGACTTTAACACGTTTCGCTGACGCGTACTTCCGGGCTGCACCCTCTCTGTCATTGGTTGCGTCCTCCTCATCGGTGGGGAAGGGCGGAATGTGTGACGTAAACGGCGAAACGGACCGGTCCACTTTGGGAACCGGTATAAGATACCGCCCCTGGCTGAACCACCTTTTTCGAAACTCCCACAGACACTAGCGCCACATTTCCCTCTAGTATTTTAGTAGGAAACTCTATGGTGAGCGCGGACGTCAGCCATGACAAAGCCACTGCTGTAACCCCCTTCTCCGTTCCGCGTGACAAGAAAGCCGTACGTTGCTTTCTAGAGCTGTGTGCGTACTATAGCCGCTTCTGCAATTTCTCAAGGATTGCTGAAACTCTGACTCGTCTCCCACGTGATGACATACCATTCGTCTGGAATGAGGAGCAGGACGCGGCCTTCTCCGACTTTCGAAATCGATTGCAGACACCCCCAGTTCTGGCTCATTTTCACGAGGACGCTGACACCGAGGTGCATACCGACGCCAGCATTGTAGGCCTTCGCGCCGCTCTTGTCCAACACCAAGACGGCAGAGAGTACGTGATAGCTTACGCCAGTCGTACTCAATTCCACATCGGAGACCGAATGCCTCGATGTACTGTGGGAAACAATGAAATTTTCGCCTTACATGTATGGTCGCCTGCTCAATGTAGTGGCCAACCACCACTCCTTCTACTGGTTCACCAATTTATGAAATCCATCGGGCCGACCAGCACGCTGGAACCTTCGCTTACAGGCATTCGACCTCACCGTTGTGTATAAATCCGGTCGCAGGCACGATAACGCTGATTAGTTGTCGCGCGCACCAATCGAAGCGCGTAATCCTGAGGCTGATGATGAGGATGATAGGGGCTTCCTAGGGGCCTTCACCGCGAGCGACTTGATTGCACGACAACGTGACGGCGCCGAAATCCGTACAATTATCGAAATCTAGAAGGACGCAAATCTTCCCTGCCTCGACACCGTTCTCGCAGTCTGGTCTCGTTTAGCCTGCGAAATGGTGTCCTGTACAAGATAATCTCGAGCAGTTACGGTAAACCCTACAATCTCGTTGTACCAACAGACATGTCCGATGAAATGCTTCGAGCCTACCATGACGAGCCTACATCTGGCCACTTGGGTTCCTCGCGAACTCTCTCCAGAGTTAAACAAGCGTACTACTGGCCCCGACTTTCTGCAGGTGTGAGGCATTACGTCAAGAGCTGCCGAGCAACGCCGCAAATCCCCGCCACTGAAACCCGCGGGACTGTTGCAACCGGTCGTACCACCTATGGCACCATTCGATAAAGTGGCATGGACTTACTCGGACCTTTTCTGTTATCATCGACAGGCAACAAGTGGAATGTAGTCGCCGCAAATTATTTAGCATGGTACGCTGAGACAAAGGCTCTTCCACGCGTTACGGCTGCCGACGTTGCCAAGTTCTTCATAGACCCAATTGTTTTTCGACATGGTGCCCGTGCGAGCGTTACCACTGACAGGGGAGCAGCTTTCACATCCCAGCTAATTGATGACATATTCAAGCGAAGCTACACGAGCCATCGCAAGACACCCTCGTATCACCCGCAGACCAATGGCTTGACACAACGGCTGAAAAAGACCGTTGCCGACATGTTACCAATGTACGTAGATGTCCAGCGCAAATGTTACGTACTGCCATACGTAACATTTGCGTGCGACACTGCCACTCAGGAATCTACACGCTTTACACCGTTTCGTCTTGTCTACGGACGAGAAGTTCAGACCATGCTACACGTTATGCTTCCACACGACGTTGCGCTTCACTCCAGACGATGAAGAATTTACCCAGTTCGCCAAAGAAGCTTTTCTTTAGCACGCCCGCACATCATGTAACAGCAGGTCACAGACGCACGGCGCTACAATCTTCGCCATCAGCTGCGAGATTACCCTATGCAAAAACTATCATACGCACTACCAACCCTTTTAAATTCATTTCCTAAATTACGCATTGAATTGCAAATAACTTGTGCACGAACACTGCGCGAGCATTTTATCAATCCATGCTCACACAGTAAATAAGTGTAAATTATTGCGTTCTTCTTTCTTTCTTACTAACGTGGCTGTTTTTTTATGAAATTGTATAAATTTCTTTCGACATATTTGTATTTCTGATTATGTGTTTCGATATGATTTTTATTCTTTTCTTTTGTGAATGTGTGCCATCGCTGCCTGCACCGTAGAGGTGGCTGTGGGCCTCTGTCAAGTTGCTTGTGTTTCAAGAAACTTTTACCCGCAGTCTCTTCCATCGTTGATGGAAATAAAGAAGTTATTATTGTTATACCGGATGTCATTCTGTCGCCAAGTCGCCGAAAGCGCCACTTTGAGATTGTGCACGTTCTACGGCTTAAGCCGTATTTTACGCGTTAGTACGGCAGAACCTCGGCCTTACTCCTTTCTTCATTTCCCGTGCATTTTCTGTTAGTTTTAATTTTTTATTTTATTCTGCTATGCTTGTCCAAACTTTTTTGCATCGGGACGATGTCGTTTTCAAGGGGGGAATAATGCCACCGGAATATGTGCGGCAGCCGCGAGCAAGTATGGTCAACAAAGGACGAAGTTTTAACACGGAAGTGTTTCATGCCGGGGCCCACCAAGAAATTTGTGACTTACTTCCGTAAAAGAAGGAGTAAGGCCGAGGTTCTGTCGTACTAACGCATAAAATACGGCTTAAGGGCACGACACCGTTGAAGGGATGGGACGCTTACCGCTGCTGTATTTCAAGGTTACATTCCTCAGTGCTTGGTCGACGTGGGTTCTTGAACCGGGGCTGTGTGGTCTTTCCATGAAGTTCCGCTGCCGCTCCTAAACGTACAGGGATTGTCAGGGCTGGCTCCTTCGGCTACCGGCGGCCCGCGACACGTTTCTCTCGCGGACGCCATTGCAGGATATGACGCCGGATACAGCGGCCAGCCAGGCACCACCTCGCTTAAGTTCCTCAGTAACCTGCCTTCGAGGGTTCTCGAACATCGGCCGCGCTGTCTTGATCAAGCAGTTCCGTTTCCGAAAGTGCAAAGATGGCCAAGTCTGGTTCCCTCGGTTACTGGCGACTGGCAACACGGTTCACTCCCAGACGCCCTCGCAAGCCATGACGTAGGATATATAAGCCAGCCAAGCTCCAATTCGGTTGGGCACGACACCGCTGAAGGGATGGGATGCTTAACGCTGCTGTATTTCCAGGTTGGTTGCTTTAAAGATGGTTCCTGTTTAAAAAGTAGCCATTATTGCCTTGTTGCGGTGTCGTGCCCTACTGACTTGCGTGACAAGTTGTTTCGTACATTGGTGTTTCTTTCATGCCTGCGCTGGAAGTTTGCCTCGCTGTTGTAGCTTTCAGGTTACATTGAATAAGATCCCGGCCCTAGCGTCGAGGAAACACTCGCAATCCTTCTTGAAACAGTGCGCAGGCTTGAAGCGGGTCAGAATGCAATAATTGATGAAATTAAGGGGCTAAAGGAAAAGCAGGATACTACTGATAAAGAAATCAAAAGCTTCAAGACAGTGGTCACTCTGGAAGCAAAGCTGGTTCCTAATGCCCCTCCTTCATCCAACTTTGCTCATGGTGCTATTGGTTCTATTTCTGATCAACTATGAGCTGTAGTATCAAGGTGTGATGAAGCGGAACATGGAATACGACGGAGCAACTTGTTCTTTGGAATTCCCCGATGAGGACAAAGAAAACTGGGAAACTTCTGAAAGTAAAACTATCGCCGTATGCCGTATACCGCAGGTGTCAATACTGAGAACTGGTAGTGGCGATCACCACTACCAGTTCTCAGTATTGACACCTGCGGTTGTTTTGGCTTAAGTTGAAAGCCGTTATCACTTCCCAGTGAGATGCGCGCTCGTTGTCATTGTTTGTGGGGAGCGCTGTTATCACTTTCCGTTACGCGCAACGCAGGCCGCGTTTGTCTCGCATGCCACGTCTGGAACCGGGTCGACCATTCTTGACACTTTGCATGTTTGACGCGCACATTTCACTGAATTCTGGAACTCCATAGATAATGCGAGAACGCGTTGTGCCACGTGTATAAAAGCCGGCACATTACGCCGCTTGTGAGTTACCGTCGACCGACGACTGTTCACGCTGCTGTTGCTGTGATTGTGATTGGGTTTGTTTTGCTCGGCACAAGTTCGCCCAATAAACAGTTCGCCTGACATCACCTTGGGTCCTGCGTGCTTCGTCTCAAGTGCTGCGTGTGTCACAACCACGTGACATCTGGTGGAAGTGCTTCTCTGTCCATGTACCGTACGCCCCCGCCCAGCCGTGAGCCAAGCCCAAGCCGCCAAGAGGACGACTCCAACCCGGTCCTTCGAGCTAGCCGCAGACAACAAGGACTCCCGCCAGAATACCTGCCGTTCCCCGACAAGGACAAGAACACAAGGGCTGCAACGAAACCGGCATCCACGATGACGGAAGCAAGGTCTCCGGCAACAGTGGTAGTCAACCAGAGAGCCGCCTACCTTCCGCGGATCGTCATACGAGGACCCGGACAGCTGGTTGGACATATACGACCGCGTCGCAGCCCTTAACAAGTTGGGCCCCGACGATAAGCGGCGGCATGTCTATTTCTACTTGGAAGACGCCGCAAGGATTTGGATCGAGAACTGTGAGTCAACGATTCGAACCTGGGAAGACTTCCGTGCGGCTTTCCTGCCCACCTTTGCAAGCGTAGTGCAGAAATAAAGAGCCGCATCGCTGCTTGAGACTCGGGTACAGCTCCCCAACGAAAATGTAACAATCTTTACGCAGGAGATGACGCGACTTTTCCGCCTCGCCGACACCGGCATGCCTGAGGAGAAGAAGGTTCGCCTGCTTATGCGAGGAGTGAAACAGGTGCTCTTCGCCGGACTGATCAGAGAACCGCCAAAGAACGTTCAACAGGTCCTCTCCGAGGCTACCACCATTGAGAAGACCCTCGAGATGCGCACCCGGAAATACAATCGCCGCATGTGCCCAGACGTCGCTGAAGTCCAAGGACTCGGCCACGACGACCTTCGCGAGACTATCAGGGCTATTGTTCGTGAAGAACTGCGCCGGATGTTCCCGTCGTCGCAGCCCCAAGTCGCCTCCCTCGAAGACGTTGTTAGCGAGGAAGTACAGCGCTCGCTGAACGTTCCCGAGCCACAGCAGCCCCAGCTGGAGCGATGACCTACGCCGCTTCTGCACGCCGACCTGCCGCCGCTCCTCGCCCACGCCAGGACCCAACGCCTCCGCAGTTTCGTCGCCAGCCACCGCCGCCACCACAGACGCCATCCCGCTCGCCAGTAATCCAGTGCGCGCCGAGGAAAACCGACGTTTGGCGCACCCCGGACCAACGCCCACTATGGTACCACTGCGGCGAAGCCGGGCACACCTACCGCTACTGCCAGTACCGTGAAATGGGACTGCGTGGCTTAGGCGTGAACACGCCGCGTCCGCGCCCAGGTGAGCGACCTCGCGACATCGCCGACTACATCGCCGGATCGCAGTGGCAACGACGACGACCATCCCGTTCACCTTCACCTGGCCGCTACGTCTCCCCGGGTCACCGCCAGTACACAAGCCCCACCCGGGCCGATCTCCAAGCCCCTATCCGGGAAACTAAAGGCAGCAACCGATGGAGGTGCGGTTGCTGCACGACGCAATGCCGAAGATACTCCGCCGCCGCCGATGACGGCGACCACGACGCACGAACCCTCCAGACGTAGTCGCAGCACGCCGCCTGACCAGTCTTCACGAGAAAGCCTCGCCGCCGATGCAACATAGGTGCGCCGGAGCAAGCCGGCGCAGCCGTGATCCGACGCCCCGACATAACCGGAACGCCAGACGACGAACCACCTATCTCGACGTGATTGTCGACGGGCACAGAGTCACCGCCCTGGTCGATACCGATGCCGACTACTCTGTCATCAGTGCTCTCTTCGCCGCCAAGCTCAAGAAGGTAAAGACTGCCTGGGAAGGACCAGATATCAGAACAGCAGGGGGCCACGTTATAACACCGACCGGGACCTGCACGGCAAGAGTCACGATTGAGAGCCAGACGTATTCGGTGAGTTTTGTGATCCTGCAGCAATGCTCGCAGACGTCATTTTAGGCATAGATTTCCTGGACCAGCACGGCGTAGTCATCGACCTAAGATCCAGGTCAATCACGCTGTCCACGGATAATGCAACGCCGTCAGACCGCAACGTCGCTTATCATGCCTTGAATGTGACCGGAGAGGATGTAATCGTCCCGCCACTGTCCAGCGTCAGTTCAGTTCAGTTCAGTTTAGTTTATTTTCCTTAAAGACCCCGTTTATAGGGGTGTTACATAAGGGGTGGGGTACATAATACAATTCAAAATACAAACGAATGTAAGAAATGTTGGAACTCTGTACAAACGAGAACACGCGTTCATAAGAAATAAGTACAAAAGAAAAAAAAACATTAACATGGCAGCAGTAGAAAAACGTGGTAGCTGAACGTGAAAACTACTCGAAATGTTGCGGAAAAAGAACACTACAAATGAATACAACACTAAAAAAAATTATTACTGCAGAAATAAATAAGCGCATTAAGTGATCAGCTTGCACAAACAACGACAACTAATGTGGCAAAACAGAGGACGCAGCAGCGTTGAACACATGGTGGTTGTTTGTAAATACAACCTCGTGAGGAAGGGCATTCCAGTCAGACGCTGTGCGAGAGAAAAATGAAGCAGAGAATGTGGTTGTGTGTGAACGTGGTTTTAAAACCTGTAGCGGATGACCAGTGCGTTGCGATATTCGTGCAGGGGGGTGATGTACGGCATGCGATTAAGTGAACTGTAGAAAAACTTATGAAAAAGACTGAGGCTTGCAATCTTACGACGGTGCACGAGTGACTGCAATTTAGATTTATCTTTAAGGGCAGATATGCTTACGTAATATGAGTAGGATGAATGAATGTATCTTGCCATCATCATTACCATCGGCACCAAAGCGCCTACCAACTTACAAGGCGTCATCGAAGGCGACCAGAACTTGCTCCTAGACCGTCAGATGTGCGTCGCAAGAGGCATAGGTCGCAAGAGGCATAGGCATAGGTAACGGCGAAGCGAAGGTAATGTTGACGAACTTCAGCAACGAATAACGGACCCTAATAGGGGCACGACGGTAGCGCACCTGAGTGAATTTGTGGAAGTAAGCAATGCCTTCGCCCTCACCGATTCTCGCGAACCCGCAACGACGACCGCAGTGTCCGCACCCGCCTTCGACGTCAATCAAGACCTTTCCAGGCAGCAACAAAATGAGCTCAAGGCCTTACTACAGCAATACAAGCACTGCTTCTCGTCGTCGTCGAGGCTTCGTCAGACCCCTCTCGCGAAACATCGCATCCTAACCGACGAATATGCCCGTCCTCTCCATCAGAGCCCCTACCGAGTTTCGGCACGGGAACGCGAGGCCATCAAACAACAAGTCGACGAAATGCTGCGTGACGACATCATGCAGCCGTCTACAAGTCCGTGGGCATCACCTGTGGTGTTAGTGAGTGTTATGTTGGGAGCGACGGAGCTCCGTGGCAGAGGGACCGTATAGCGTGGTGGCTGGTAGGAAACTGGTTTATTTGCTTTTTACAAAAGAGAACGAGAGGAAGTGGGGTCGAGAGTACGAAAGGAATTCGGCAGTGCAGGCACCACAGGAGTCCTTTGTCGCGTCGGGCTTCGCGAGCGTTCGGAGAACCCACAGGCTAGGCACAGCAGTTGGAGCGGCCGTGCGTCGCTAGGTGTGCGCGTACACGACATCCCTTACCCCTCAGAAGGGGTCACCATATCGATCAGGTGGACGCCGATCACGCTTAGGTCTCGGCGCAGTGTGGTGTTGTGGAGACCCTCGGTCTTGGTCACCGCAGGGTTGCGTCGCACAACTGTCCAACCTGGTCTCAGCTTGTCCATGTTCGGAGCTGGACGTTGTGGGCAGATCACGCGGCGGCGATGTTTCCGCTGGCAGCGCGATCACGTACGGAGCCGGCACTGTGCATGGCTGTTCACTGTCTGCTGGTCCGTTCGCTTGATCGCTCGGCGGCGAACATTCCGTCGCATAGGCTTCCGCACCTGGCTTAATGTGGTCTAGGTGCCGACGAACCGTTCCGCTTCCTGACTTTATCAGCCAAGATCGATGTCCGAGCCTCTTCAATACGGTTCCTCCAATCCAAGCAGGGCTTCCTGCGAAGTCCTGGAAGAATACCGATTGTCCGACGGCTACTTTTCTTGGCGAGTTAGTAACGCTGTGGTCAGTGGTCGCCCTCTCAGCTGGTCGTGGCTGAATGCGTGTCATCGCCGTTGTGAGCTCGCGGCCGAACATAAGTGCGGCTGGTGTTCTCCCCGTCGTTACTGAAACAGTGGTATGCTGTTTAAGCAGAAAACGAGCTAGCATGCAAGCAAATGTGCCGGATTGATCCTTGGCTAGCGCCTGTTTTGTTTCGAGGACCATTCTTTCCGCTTGCCCATTCGTGGCCGGATGATAGGGCGCACTTGTGACGTGCGTTACCCGATTTTTGTTCAGGAAATCTTCCATTTCTGCAGAAACAAAGGACGGGCCGTTATCAGTAACCAACCTTTCGGGAATGCCGAAAGTTGCGAACAGATTCCGCAGTTCCTCAATTAATGTTGGTGACTGTATGTTTCGCATGTAGCGCACTTCGAGCCACTTGCTGTATGCGTCGACTACAATTAGTAGCATCTTTCCCTCCACGGGGCCAGCGAAGTCGGCGTGAATTGTGTGCCATGGTGTGGTCGCGCGTTTCCAGTCAGGAGGTGGTGCCTTATTCGGCGCTTTCTGGTGCTGGCAGCAAGTTGTACAACTTTTCACGGCTCGCTCTATGTCGTTGTCGACACCGGGCCACCAGAAATAGCCTCTGGCGCATGCTTTCATAGCTACCACGCCCTTGTGACCTTCATGTGCTAATTCGAGCACATCTTTTCTTGCTTTCTCCGGAACGACCAGTCTGGTACCCCGTATAACGCAGCCCTCCTGTAGCGAAAGCTCATTCCCAAGCTTTGTGAACGCCGAAAATTCCTGCTTAGGCAACCTGCGCAGTTCTCCACTTGAGACAGCTCTCATCACGCGGGACAACAGTGGGTCACTCCGGGTCATTTCAGCCAGCTGCTGCGGTAACAGCTCGAGGCGTGGCGCGGACGCAAGCATAAGCACATCTCCTGGGGAGCATGGCTCATCCACCTGCGCGGGCAGCGGCAGCCTGCTGAGCGCGTCGGCATTTTGGTGAAGACATCCAGGCCTGTACACCAAATCGTAATCGTACGTGGCCAATTTCAGACACCATCTGGTCATCCTAGGTGACAATATCTGAGGGATCTGGTTCTTGTCTCCCATGATGCCTAGGAGCGGTTGGTGATCCGTCATCACGGTCACGTGCCGGCCAGCGACATATTGGTGAAAGTGGCTCACGCCGTAAACTACCGCGAGGCCCTCTTTGTCGAGCTGGGAGTAGTTTTTTTCAGCGCTTCCCAAAGTTCGCGACGCGAATGCGATGGGGGCCTCTCGACCGGACGCGTCCTTTCGTGCGAGAACCGCGCCGATGCCGTACGGCGACGCATCGACTGACAAAATTAGGGGCTTCTTCTCATCATAATGTGCCAGCACTGCCGAAGATTTATTCATCTTCTTAAGCGCCTCAAAAGCAGCCTGGTGCTTTTGCTCCCACTTCCATGGCGTGTTTTTCTCGAGAAGCTTATACAACTGCAGCTACCGTCGCTCTGTTTGCCAAAAAGCGATCGTAAAAAGCGAGAAGCCCTAAGAAAGCCTGCAGAGAGGTTTTGTAAGTCGGCTTGAGTGCCTCGAGGATTGCCTTAACCTTTTCTTCGGCTGTGTGCACACCCTGAGCATCGATCTTATGCCCGAGGAACTCGACCGAGCTTATGCCGAAGCGGCATTTCTCCTGTTTGAGGCGTAGGCCTTTCTCGTTTAGCCTGGAGAGGACTTCATCTAGACGTGCGCATGCTCTTAACGCTGTTCCCGCTGACTATAACGTCGTCAAGGTACACACTCCCCCCCTGGATTCCGGCCAGTGTCGTCTCCATCATACGCTGGAAGATGGCTGGCGCGGCGGAAATTCCGAAAGGGAGCCGTTTCACCTTGAACAGTCCTTTGGTGGTGTTGACTGTGAGCAATTCGGCCGTCTCGTCGTCCACCCTTAGCTGCTGATACGCCTGGTAGAGGTCCAGCGTCGAAAACGTCGTCCTGCCACGCAACTTCGCGAATACCTCCGCGGTTGTCGGTAGTGGGTATGCCATCTTTTTGACCACAGCGTTAACAGTGCTCCTGTAGTCTCCACAAACGCGAAATGTTCCATCCCTTTTGCGCACCCACACTAAAGGCGTGGCCATTTCGGCGTGTTGCGTCGGCTCCAAGATGCCCTGTTTTTGCAGGCGGTCGAGCTCTTCCTCCATAGGCTCTTGGTAAGCTAAGGGCACTGGGCGTGCTTTGCAAAACCTGGCTGTGGCGCCTTCTTCCAAGTCCAAGTGAACCAATGGTCCCACGTAGCCATCGATGTCTTCTTTGAAAACATCAGGATGGCGTGCGAGAACATCTTGGATTTCTTGCCTTGGGTCGGCAACATGGTTTATTCCGTGCACACGGATGTTCAGAGCCGAAAACCAGTCGCGTCCTAGCAAATTGCAGCCAGTCCCTTTCATTATCAGCAGGGGCAGCACATAGTCCTTTGACTTGAAGCGCACACGAACTTGTGCCGAACCGAGTGTGCGAAGTTCCTCCCCTGACCAAGTGCGTAAGTCTAGGGGTTCTCTCAAAAGCTTTGGGGCGTTCGATGGCCACGTTTGGTGGTAGGTAGCCTCACTAATGAGAGAACATGCGGCCCCCGTGTCAACTTCGAATTTCAGGGGCCTTCCTTCGACTTTTACGTCAACGAGGAATTTGGGGCAGGGTTGTCGCCCACTCACGGCATGTAGATCGTAGCGCCTATCGCTGGGCACAGAGTCGTAGCTGGCAGATTGTGCGTTAACCGTGCGCGTTTCTTGCTTGTATTGAGGTTGCCTTCTTTGATTTTCCTCTTTTTGGTGAGGCAGGCGTTCTCAATGTGTCCCTTTTTAGCACAAAAACGCCATTGCGCTGTCCTGAACTTGCAGGTGTCAGCCTCGTGCCAGCTGTCGCATCGGTAGCAGCGTCGTTGCTGAGGCGAAGTTTTGCCCTCTTTTTTGGAATGCGAAGTCTTGTGTACTTCTCTAGAGTTCGTCGCTCCCTTAAGCCCTCGTTGTTGCTTCGACGCACTTTCGGACGACAGCGCCAAGTCCAACGAGCGTTGAAAAGTCAAATCTTTCTCCGCGAACAATCGCTGTTGGAGGTGCTCGTCGCGGATGCCGCACACAAATCTGTCGCGTAGCATAACGTCTTGGGGCAGCATGGTGGGGTTCGGTTGAACGGCTGCGTGGCCTTCCGCCGGTAGTGTCGATGTTGCAGACGTTGTCGTTGGCACTCCGAAGTTACAGTCAGCTGACAAGCTTCTGAGGGCTGCGACGTAGTTGCTGATTGACTCCCCCGGCAGCTGGTCGCGTCGCTGGAAGACGTACCGGCTGTACGGCTCAGACGGTCACGGGTCGAAGTGCTTCTGAAGGAGTGTAACCATATCGGTATAGCTGACTTCTCCAGGAGTCTTCGGCGCGACTAGCGCGCAGGCAGTCTCGAAGGTGTCGGCTCCGCATAGCGTCAGAAGGAGCGCGCGCTTCTTTTCTTCGTTGGAGACGTCGTTCGCTATGAAGTAGGTCAGGCGCTGGATCCACGATGACCAGTTCTTGCCGTTAAAAGGCTCGATGGCACCGTGCATTCCTCCAGTAGCCATGGACGTAACCTCGAGAACTATGCGCTTACAAAATCAACATCTCGTCGCCAGTGTTATTTTGGGAGCGACGGAGCTCCGTGGCAGAGGGACCGTATAGCGTGGTGGCTGGTAGGAAACTGGTTTATTTGCTTTTTACAAAAGAGAACGAGAGGAAGTGGGGTCGAGAGTACGAAAGGAATTCGGCAGTGCAGGCACCACAGGAGTCCTTTGTCGCGTCGGGCTTCGCGAGCGTTCGGAGAACCCACAGGTTAGGCACAGCAGTTGGAGCGGCCGTGCGTCGCTAGGTGTGCGCGTACACGACAGTGAGGAAGGATGGAATCCTACGTTTTTCGTCGATTATTATCGCCTGAACAATATCACGAACCAAGACGTGTATTCTCTCCCACGAATAGACGATGCCTTGGATCGACTCTACAAGGCAAAGTATTTTTCATGGAGGGACCTCGAACCCGGCTACTGGCAAGTCGACGTAGATGACAGAGACCGAGAGAAGACTGCTTTCATAACATCAGACGGCCTGTTCGAGTTTAAGGTCATGCCCTTTGATCTTTGCTCGGCGCCTGCGATGTTCCAACTGGTTATGGACACGGGCTCGAAGTGGTAGACTTGCCTCGTCCACTTGGACGACGTAGTCGTATTTGCTTCCAGCTTCGACGAACACCTCCGGCGCCTTGAAGCTGTTCTTCGGGTAATCAAAGCCTCCACACTTACCCTGAAGCCAGAAAAACGCCGCTTCGCCTACGAGGAGCTATTGTTCCTTGGCCACGTTATTAGCAAGTCGGGAGTACGCCCTGATCCGCAGAAAACAGCCGCGATCGCCGGCTTTCCTCCGCCCACCGACAAGAAGGCAGTACGCCGATTTCTTGGTCTCTGCTCTTATTACAGGCACTTCGTCAAGTGTTGAAGATTGGGCGAGTTGGATCAACGTACTTGGACTGGTATAGCGCATTATGGAAAACGGGAAACGGTCAAACACACCGAAATAAAAGGACAGAGCGCTATCTTTCAACTCAGCTTTATTTGCAAATTGCATCGAATATGTACACTCGCGCAAGCATACAGAAAACACCTGGACGAATCGCTAAGATCACACAAATCATCGCAAGGTTATAGAGCAGACGTTCGTATAAGGTTCACCTGATTAAGAAAAGACACTTCAAGTTCGAATAACGCCAGCGAAGGGGCACTGATACGTGTGTTTCCGGCTCTAACTATACAGTGCGCTTCAAATATCTCACGAGTTATTTGTAGCGGGTGCTTCTTCACCACTTCGCATTGATCAAATCCAGGGGAACAGCCACAATCGCGGCAGTGAATGCTAATGTGCCCCTGGATTTATTTGTGCGCATTCTAATGGTGCTCTTTGAGCCTTTCATTGAGGCAGCGCCCCGTCTGCCCAATGTATACAGTGCCCTCCACTCTTAGGGTGAACGCGCGAGCGCGTGGCCGCGCTCCGCGGAGCGCCACTGCCGCCAGCGCGGCCGCGCATCGAAGCAAACCCGCGCTGGCGCGGCAGGGCCTGCGGGCGTGGCTTCGTGTCGTCTGCTGCATTGCTCGCGCTCTTGGGCGCGCCGAGCTTGCATTGCCGTGAAACAAACTTTGCTTGCCGTGTCATGTATTTGATGCAGCGAATACAACCTTTCCTTTTAGTGTCGCAACGTGGAGACCGGCAGATTTAGCACGCACCGGAGTGAACTTCATAACGTGAATTATTAAGAAAAATACAGTTTCGTAGCTATTAATTCGCGGTATTAAAGAAAGTTAATTTCGCTTAGCAACTGTCAGCAAATTCTTCATTTTTAAGAATAATCCACAAGGCAACGTTAGCATAAACATTTCCTTGTCGGCTCTACTGGGCCTAGTGAGTATGGGAGTTTCGCGTGAATTTTCACAGGGAACGTGCTAAGGGGTGTTCTTTGGCCGTTCTTTTGCCGTTTTGAACACAGGCGTGCGACAGTGTAAGTGGTATTGCTTTTGAGGCCCACTGAATGTAGGCGACGTTTTACTTTTGTGTCCGATGCAGCCGACACCCCCGCAATTTGTTTGTGTTCTCTCACGGTTGATGCAGGAAAGTCATTCGCCGCCGATATTATTGACATGTCCTCATCTTCCGTAGTCACCCTCAGACGGGCCTTCCGGGCAGCGTCTTTGATCCTGCGCTCGGTCCTGTAGGCTTGAATAATCCTGTTCACAGTTTTCAGTGGCCTATTAGTGATTCTCGAAATTTCCCTCTGTGAGTATTCTTTCAGGCTTAGCTCAACAATACGAATCGTTCCTTCTTCGGGAACGCGTGACATCGCCTGATCGCGCGCGCGCACACACACACACACACGAACGCACGCACGCACACACACCCCAAAATGCTCGCAGGGAAATGAACTGTCCTTCAACTGTAATCACGCTTTTATCACCGCTAGAGCATGGGAAGAAACTACTGTATAAAAAATCATTTTTTATCTGATAGTTTCAGATGATAGCGTCGCGGTGGCACGCTCTACTTTGCACTTCAGTAAGGCGATCAAGGGCGCACAGCATCTGTCACCTTGAGTTGGTCAACTGCGAGCGGTCGCGGGATCGAATCTTGCATGGCCGCGGCGGCCGCATTTCGATGAAAGCGAAATGCTAGAAGCCCAAATACTTTGGTTCAGGATCACATTAAAGAACACCAGATGGTCAACACTTCCGGAGCCCTCCCCTACGGCGTCCCTCATATTCATATCTTCATTTTGGGACGTAGAACCCCCACAATTATTGTTACAAGTGTGATCGTGATCATAGTGTAATACCATCATACGAATTTGCATAGCCGATATCCCAGCAGAAATGCGATTGCGAGCGTCTATTATGCTCACGTGGACATCGGAAATGTAATGGAAGCCCTCGCTTTGCTAATACACCGATTCAAGAGAACCTGAAAATATGCCCGTTTGTCTGCATTCTTTTCAGTTTGCAGCAAAGACAACTCGACGTCATCGATGTGTCTAGTGCAACTGCACCCACCCCCTTGTCTCTCGCCCCAAGAGAAACGTGAAGATCAAGTAATTTTTATCCGTAGTGCCGGATAGCCTGAAAATATCAGGAGAACAACCCGTAAGTGTTCGTAATCTTAAGCAGTTCAAAAAGTGACATATGTGCCTGTTTATTAAAGGGACAATTTTATTTGAGTCGATAAAATGAAGTTCGCTTGGAGTCTGGCAGTCTCCACGATGCGACACTAAAGCGAAAGGTTGTGTTCGCTGCAGCAAATACGGGACACGGCAAGCAAAGTTTGTTTCACGGCAATGCAAGCTAGGCGCGCCCAAGAGCGCGAACAATGCAGCAGACGACACGAAGCCACGCCCGCAGGCACTGCCGCGCCTGCGCAGGTTTGCTTCGATGCGCGGCCACTCTGGCGGCAGTGGCGCTCCGCGGAGCGCGGCCACGCGCTTGCGCGTTCACCCTAAGAGTGGACGGCACTGTACCTCTTGCCACATGGGAGCAAAATATTTCAGAATCTCACGGGTGTACATAACAATAGCCTCTTAGAGCTTCTGTCCTATTATATTAAGTCGACTTTTGCTTCTTTCAATGATCGGACTTACATACAGATTGTGGTGTCTGAATCGGGTCATGCCTCGCCCCTATCCTATGTGACATATACCTTTCATATCATAACCGATTGCTGATGAGCATGATCGACCAAAGTATTGTCGTAAAAGTATGTCGATACGAAGACGACTTTCTGTTTTTTATCAATTTCAGTGACGCTGCCTGCCAGCACCTAACCGACGATATCGTGATGACTTTCAATGACTGTTTTAATCCACTTGTATTGACCCACGTGATGCCTATTGACAACAGCTTACGCTTTTTAGATTTGAACCTGATTTTTACACCTGACCATGTGTGCTGGCTATATGAACCTAGGACTGGAAAACCTCTTTTACCCTTTCACTCCTGCCATTCTAAGTTAGTAAAGCGAAGCATTACTAATCTTTGTTTCATCAACTCCCTTAGGAAATCGTGTCATCATGCCATGCAGCGCAGCTTTGTAGCTCAAACTGAAAGGCTTTTGCGTGCTGGGTACCCAGCTCTTCTGTTATCATCTATAGCCGAAAAACTGTTAAGACAGATAAAGAAAGAAGGCAACTCAGAGGCTCAGCCAAAATTAAATGATCGAAAAGATCCGTAGTTCTACCCTACCTGCATGGTATTTCCCACCGACTAAAAAAGATAGGCGAGAAAGGCGGCGTGAAAGCGGTGTTCTCGCGCCGGATAAATTGCAGCGGCTGTGCAAAGCTATCAATCCCCTTAAATCACGCGCTACTCTTTGCCCAACCAAGCACAAAACGTGGTTTCGGACATGTGAAGCGGGGGTTGTGTGCTCGATACCACTCCCATTTGGCAAGAGGTACATTGGGCAGACGGGGCGCTTCCTCAATTAAAGGCTAAAAGAGCACCATTACAATGTGCACAAATCAATCCAGGGGCACATTGGCATTCACTGCCGCGATTGTGGCTGTTCCCCTGGATTTGATCAATGCGAAGTGGTGAAGAAGCACCCGCTACAAATAACTCGTGAGATAATTGAAGCGCGCTGTATAGTAAGAGCTGGAAACACATGTATCAGCGCCCCTTCGCTGCGTTATCCGAACTTGAAGTGTCTTTTCTTAATCAGGTGAACCTTATACGAATGTCTGCTCTATGACTCTGCGATGATTTGTGTGATCTTAGCGATTCGCCCGGGTGTTTTCTGTATGCTTGCGCGAGTGTACATATTCGATGCAATTTGCAAATAAAGCTCAGTTGAAAGATAGCGCTCTGTCCTTTTGTTTCCGTCTGTTTGACCGTTTCCCGTTTTCCATAATGCGCTATACCAGTGCGCTATACCATAATGCGCTATACGACGACCCGACAGCAGGACACCTCGGTTTTGCCTGCACACTATCAAGAATACAAGAGAAGTACTATTGGCCTCGCCTCCCTGCCGACGTCGCCCATTACGTAAAGACATACAGAGACTGTCAGCGACGCAAGACGCCGACAACTAGGCCAGCCGGACTTCTGCAACCCATCGAACCACCTCGACGGCCGTTCCAGCCAATCGGCATGGACTTACTGGGGCCGCTTCCGACGTCGACTTCCGGCAATAAATGGATTGTCGTAGCGACTGACTACCTCACCCGCTATGCCGAAACAAGGGCCCTGCCCAAGGGCAGTGCCGCCGAGGTCGCGAAGTCCTTCATTGAGAACATCGTGCTGCGTCACGGAGCCCCGGAGGTCCTCATCACCGACAGAGGTACGGCCTTTACGGCTGACCTAACTCAGGCGATCTTGAGGTTTGGTTTGGTTTGGTTTGGTTTGCTTTATTCAAGGCAAAAATTGAACAAGTTTGCCTTGGGGGACACGACTAAAGGCTAAGTAAATGCCTGACTTGGTCGTGCCACCCTGGCAGCAATGCAGAAACATCGTTGGTACACTACGCAGAAAATTACATCACGTGTTATCTTACACGGGTACCGTTGTCGAACAGAACTAGAAGTATGAATAAAAAAGAAATATTAACAGAATCCTTATTCGTGTGGTGGTAAATACAAACAAGCACCAGGTAAAGGAACAATAACGAACAAGGTGTAACGAATACAAAATATCAATATATACACATTTTAAAAATCAAGAAAGAGCATCGCTTTCTTCAACTAAAAGCTCTTTTATTTTTTTAAATGATCTAGGTGAAATTCCATCTTCCAGTAAAAGTAGTATAGTTGGGTGTTTGTTTAAGATGTCAGGAATTTGTGAAGCTAATCGTTGGTCACCGTAGTTCGTGCGTGATCTATATTTGTATATTAAGTTCTTTCTCAGCTCGTATGGTGTTTGTTTCACATAGTATGTGTCCAAGAATAGTGATGTATTTAGTCTATACTGGTGTAGTATCTCTAGGCATAGCTTATGTCTGTATAACTGTTTTATAGGCAATACATTGTAAATTTTAAAATATGGTCGAGCGCTTTCGTAAAGGGGAGTGTTAGATATTGCACGTATAGCACGGTTTTGTAATATCAACAGAGAATTAAGGTTTGTGGTGGTCGTTGTTAGCCACACCAAGGAGCAGTATGTTAGCCGTGAATGTACTAGAGCGTAGTATATTTGTAGCTTGACATTTGTTGGGACGTAGTATCTCAGTCTATTTAAAATGCCGATTCTTCTGGAAAGATCTTTTTTGATCGCGTCAATGTGAGGAGACCAAGATAGTTGTTCTTGGAATAAAACTCCTAGAAATTTTATTGTGGTTGTGCGCTGAATCTCGGTGCTCTGGAAGTAAATTGGAGTGCATGGTATATGAGTTACTCCTTTCGGTTTGAAAAACATGTACTTTGTTTTAGCGATATTCAGTTGAAGTTTATTTGCGTTTAACCATAAATTTAGCTTTTCCATCCAACCGTTAGCTTCTTTATACAGTTCACATACGTTTGAACCTGCGAAAAATACATTTGTGTCATCAGCATACAATATTATTTTCTTGTGTCCCTCGATATTTACGATATCATTTATCAGTCAGACAAGTCTCCGTCGAACCACCGCGTACCACCCACAGACGGATGGCCTCACCGAGCGTCTAAATAAGACCATCGCAGACATGCTGTCCATGTACGTCGATGGACCTTTGCGTACAACACGGCTGTGCAAGAAACGACGCAGCTTGCCCCATACAAGCTTGTCTACGGACGGAGTCCAACAACGACGCTTGACGCCATGCTGCCGGTCGGCACCGACGAAGAAGACCTCGACGTTGCCAACTACCTGGAGCGCGCCGAAGAAGCTCGACAGCTAGCCGGCCTGCGTATCAAGAGGTAGCAGACGGTCGACAGGCGCCACTACAACCTTCGACGACGCCACACCGAATACGAACCCTGCGACCTCGTCTGGGTCTGGACGCCAATGCGACGACGCGGACTGTATGAGAAGCTCTTGCGCCGCTACTTTGGACCCTACAAGGTAGTCCGACGTTGTGGTGTACTGGACTATGAGGTCGTGCCCGATGGCTTAACGTCATCCCAGCGGCGCCGTGCACGACCCGAAGTTGTACACGTGGTGCGTCTGAAACCTTCTTACGCGCGCTGATTAACTGTTACATTGTTAATTTATTGCATGCACTCTTACTTGCATGTTCTGTTTTCAACATTGGGACGATGCTTTTTCAGAGGGGGGCAGTGACACGTGCGGTTGTTTTGGCTTAAGTGGAAAGCCGTTATCAGTTCCCAATGACACGCGCGCTCGTTTTGATTGTTTGTGGCGACCGCTGTTAACGCTTTCTGTTACGCGCAACGTAGGCCGCGTTTGTCTCGCATGCCACTTCTTGAACCTGGTCGACCATTCTTGAGACTTTGCATGCTTGACGCGCACATTTCACTGAATTCTGGAACTCCATAGATAATGCGAGAACGCGTTGTGACGCGTGTATAAAAGCCGGCGCATTACGCCGCTTGTGAGTCTTACCGTAGACCGACGACTGTTCACGCCGCTGTTGCTGTGAGTTGTGATTGGCTTTGTTTTGCCCGGCACAAGTTCGCCCAATAAACAGTTCGCCTGACATCACCTTGAGTCCTGCGTGCTTCGTCTCAAGTGCTGCGTGTGTCACAACCACGTGACAGTATGAACGTTTGCACCAGCTGGGCAAATTTGCTTCAGGCAAATGTAGGCCGATAATTGCTAAGCATACGTTTTTTAAGGACAAAGAAGCAGTCCTCGCCAGTGTGCATCGGCTGAAAAATACTGGCATATCTATTAGAGAAGACTTTTCGCAAGCTACACGGCAAGCGCGCAGGAAACTGCTTCAATTTGCTAGGGAACGGAATTGTCCTTTCAAACTGAATGTCGATAAACTTCGTATCGATAATACTACATATATCTATGATACGTGTTCTGGCACTGCAGTAACCGCTAGATAGCTAGTTGACGATGTACACAGTGCTAATGTTCAGCAGCCATCTACTTCATGTTCTCCTTCACTTTCAGTAACATTTACAGAAAGTGAAGGAGAACATGAAATTCGCAGTTTGTTACCGAAACGTGTCTTGCTTGATTCATATCTTGATGAGAGTCAACCTGATGTTCAATTGCTAACCGAGACTTGACTTCACGCTTACATATCCAGCACCGAGCTATATCATGCTTCAAATCAGTATTCCATATATCGCCATGACCGGGCACATAAAAAGGGCGGCGGCGTGCTGTTAGCCATCAAACGAACTACACCTCCCTTTCTGGTTGATACTGACACTCCCCTTGATACAGTCTGGGTCGCCTGTCCTACCTTACCTCGAAAATTATTGACGGGCGCATGCTATCGCCCACCTTCCTCTGACGGCCTTTTCGTGTCTAATCTTCACAAAAGTACTTCCAGGGCTCTTGACCTGTTTTCCACCAGAAAAGTGTACTTATTTGGCGATTTTAATTTTCCTGATATTAATTGGTCCCGCATGTCTTCTTCGAGCAGTAAATCAAGTGAATTCACCGAACTATGTTTTTACTTCAATTTGACCCAGCTTGTCTCAGAGCCCTCTCGCGATACCAATATTTTAGATCTTAATCTGACAACAGAGCCACATACCATTGGTCCAGTTGTGCAATTAGACGGTTTTAGCGATCACACCCTTCCACAGTTTTCAATCAATATTCCACCAAAATTTACGGGTGTTCAGCGCGAGATAATCAGGGATTATAGCAAGGCAAATTACGATCAAATGGACGCTGAACTTGATGTCTTCCTACACAATACAATCCTTCCCTCATTCACAAACAGGTCTGTTCAGGATAACTGGAATTCCTTTAGGAATATTATGGCGCTCCTCATAGATAAATATGTTCCACTAATGACAATGTTTAACGACAAATGCGACCCGTGGTTTAACAAATCGCTTAGATCGCTCAGACATAAAAAAAGGTGATATGCTTCCGCTAAAAGGTTATCATCCTCTAAGTCATGGTCTATGTATTGACACGTGTGGTTGTTTTCGTGAACGCCGTTATCACCTTTCTGTGAATCGCCGCTTGCTTGGATTGTTTGCCGCGAGCGCAGTTATCACTTTCTGTTATGCCAATGCATGCCGCGTTTATCTTGCATGTCACTTCGGGAAGCGTGTCGACAATTCCTGAAACTTTGCATGCTGACGCGCACACTTGAGTAACTTCTGCAATTCCAGAGATAATGCGAGAACGCGTTAAGCCATGTGTATAAAAGCCGACCCACTGCGCCGCTTGTCAGTCTTTCCGTCGACCGACGACTGTTCACGCCGTTATTGCTGTGCATTGTCATTGGCTTTGCTTTGCTGGGCACAAGTTCGCCTGACAGCACTTGAGTCCTGCGTACTTCGCCTTGAGTGCTGTGTGCGTTACTACCACGTGACAGTATAAATCTTGCTGCCTTGCGATTAGCGAAGCGAAAAAGAAGTATTTTTCCGCTGACCTGTCTTCACTTTTACACACTAACCCTAAAAAGATTTGGCGTGCCATTTCTTCTAACCGTGGCAGTGACATTGTTTCATTACATCACGCTGATAATGTTCCTGTCTCTGCATCTGAGTGTGCTTCAACCTTCAATTCGTTTTTTGATCGGTTTTTACTAATGAAGACTTTTCTTCAGTTCCCTGTGTCTCCGATCTTGAGTACCGCTTCATGTCTCCTATCGGTGTTACTGTTGAAGGCATATGTAAACTTATACACGGTCTAAAGGTGTCTATATGGTGTGACATTGAGAATATTATTTCCAAGGTACTTAAAAATACATCCGCTCCGTCCAGTGAAATTTTACGCTACATTTTTCAACAGTGTTTATCTACTGGTCAACTTCCCACTGACTGGAAGGTAGCGAAGGTTATTGCGATATTTAAAGATGGTAACAAACACTCACCCGGTAACTACCGCCCCAGATATGCATCTGTTGCAAGCTGCTTGAACACATCGTCACCTCCCATATATGCAGCCATCTTGAGTCAAATAACTTCTTTCTAAATCAACATGGCTTTCGGAAAGCATTATCTTGTGATACTCATCTATTAGAATTTACGTTTGATTTACATAACGGCATGAATAGTAATAAAACTGTTTAGTGCATCTTTCTAGACTATGCGAAAGCATTTGACAGAGTTGCCCATTGTCGCCTAATAGCAAAACTGTCTGCACTTAGACTCGACTCATCAACATTATCTTGGCTTCGAAATGTCTTATCCAATCGACAGCAGTTTACATTTGTCAATAACTTCAGCTCGTCTATACTTCATTTGTTTCATCAGGTGTGCCCAATCGCAGCGTGTTAGGCCCTCTTCTTTTCCTGATTTACATTAATGATTTGCCTTGTAACATTTCTTCTTCAATTCGTCTTTTCGCGCATGACTGCGTACTGCATAGAACTATTAACTCTGAAGAAGACCACGTACATTTACAAAAGGACCTTGACTTAATTAATCAGTGGTGTGACCGTTGGCAGATAACGCTTAACACATCCAAGTGCTGCGTATTCTTTCACCGGTAGGAAATCAGTTTTTAACTTTCCATACTCTACCTGTTCAGCTGAAATTCCCCACTCATCTACTTCCAAATACCTTGGTGTTCATCTTAGTACTAATCTTGCCTAGTGTACTCACATCGACATGCGCGAAAGCAAACCGAACTCTGGGATTCTTGCGCCGGAATCGGCATCATTCGCCATCTACCATTCGAACAGGCCTACCAAACGTTTGTACTCCCTCAGTTGGTATACGCTTCGTCCATCTGATCTCCTGGTCAACAATACCTAATAGATAAACTAGACTCCATCCAAAATCGTGCAGCCCGCTTCATTACTTCAATGTATAATCGCCACTCCAGCATCACCTAAATAAAACGCGATATTTCCCTTACTAACTTGTTTTCCCGCCGCCCTGTCACCCGCCTATGCCTCCTCCATAAGTACTACTATAACTCGTGGACCAGTCGTCTCTCGCTTGACATTCCTTCGCGTACATCTAGTCGACTTCATAATCATCTCAGTTTCAGACGCATCTGCGGCAACACACATTCCTTCCACAATTCTGCATTGCCCCGCGCCATCGCACTTTGGAATGGCCTTCCTGATGAAATTGTTTCTTTGAGAGATCCAGCCAAATTTCGTGAGCAACTGCAAGTTCACATGTTCCCTTGATTTTGTATAAAGATGCTTTTTTATCTCATTTTGCATTTTGCTGCACTTGCTTATAGTGTTTCTTCTTCTCCCTTCCATTGTACAATTTTCTTTGTTTTCTTCTTCGATATAATTTATTTTTATGCTTTATATATTGTGATTTCTTTCTGCAACCCCCCCCCCCCTACTCAATGCGCCTCTGGGGCCTGTAGAGTAACATAAATAAACAAATAAATAAATAGTGCTCATCTACCTGACGGTGCGGTCTCTGCTGTCATAGTCCCTTCTGTGTCACGTGACAATATGATTCAGCATACGTTGTTCATGAAACAGTGCGTTGGACAAAGTCAAGGAGCATTCGGATTACGTTTTAATAATCCTAAATCCCACGCTAACTCTTTGTCGAACCTGGCCATCTCTCAACGCATTCACCTCGCTGACCTCTGAATTCATAAGTTAAATATCAAGGTACTTGAATTCTTTTTCTGTTAAACCGATGTTCGAGGAGCTCGCGGATCCTTGAAAACTTATGTGTGGCACCATCGCGTTTGGTATGAAAGAAAATGCGGGAAGATCAGGACGTCTAACATTGTAATCCATAATATTTTTCTACATTTTCCTTTTCTAATAAATTATAAAAGGTTCATAGCTCCCATTTGACATCGTTTTACTACACAGAGATTGCCAATAGTTGGCTTCGTGCATTTTGTGCTCTGTTCCTTCTAATTGTGTGCTCTACCGACCAGGATTAAAAGCGATCCACTTGCATACTTGGTCCATCTGAATACATATCTGTATCTTACCGACATGCATATGCGCACTTACCAAACCGTAGCGCTGTGCTTCGTTCTCCTTCTTTGTACTAGCTATTTGTAGCGTATCTTCGATATTTCTCGGTAAAGATCTGTATGTACACATATCAGCTTTTTTTCAGAGCTACTCACTTGAATTTAGTGTGCTGCTTGTGTGTTATTCGTCTGGTATCCTTAGCGTATCTACATTTTACGCACTGGCGTGCGCAAGTCCGTACGGTAATATATATATATATATATATATAACGAAAGAGAAAAGGATCAAGGGCTCGTCTTTATTTGTTAGAAACAAGTTAATGAAACAACAAACATTGAAGCCTAGGAAAGCATTAAGATATTGTAATTTTTGGAATAAGTAGAAAGGAATAAAAGTGGACGCAAAGACAAACCTGCCTTCGGTAAGAACCGAACCCCCGACCTTCGGATATCGCGTCCGATGCTCTACCCACTGAGCTACGAAGGCGGTCCCCCCGTCCACTTTACTAGGTATTTATGTATATTGAATCCTGGGAGTGTTAGGCAGCGCCACTCGTAGCCATGGCGGAGGGTGTAGCCCACTCTTACTGCCAGGAGGCGTCACGTAGAACGTGATCTTATGATATATATATACGCTCGTCGTAGTGAAGGACGTACAAGACGGAAGCTTTTTATTGCCGACGTTTCAGCCAGGGCCGGCTTTCTTCGGCTTCTGAAGCAAGCCCGCCCCGGCTGAAACGTCGCAGCAATAAGCATTTGCGTCCTTCACATCGAAGAGCTTTGATAGTACTGGATCCAAGGACACTTCTGCCTTCAGCGACATATATATATATATATATATATATATATATATATATATAAGCAGTGAAAAACGGACGAACGTGCAAGAACTTTTTACTTTCCAACGTTTCGGCCGGTAGTTCGGCCTTCATCAGGAAATATATATATATATATATATATATATATATATATATATATATATATATATATATTGACCCCTTCCCTTTCGTTATATATATATATGTATATATATATATAACGAAAGGGAAGGGGTCAATGGTTTGTTTATTTGTTAGAAACAACTTAATGAGCCAACAAACATTGAAGCCTAGGAAAGTATAGGGGAAGCTATTCAAGTTTCTTATTGTGGTATTGTAATTTTGGAGTAAGTAGCAAGGAAATGAAAGCAGACGAAGACAAACCTGCCTTTGATGGGAACCGAACCCACGACCTTAGGATAACGCGTCCGATGCTCTACCTCTGAGCTACGATGACGGTCGTCCCTCTCGCTACTGTATTTGGTAGTCATGTTTATGTAATCCTGGGAGTGTTAGGCAGCGCGTCGTAGTCAAGCCGGCGAGTGTGGAACACTCTTATTGCCGGGAGACCTCACGTAAAACGGGATCATTATGGCGAGAAGGCTGCTGCCGAATAAACCCTCGTATGCTACTTGAAGGCACTAAGTCTGCCGCAACGATGCCCGAGCTATGAAATAACGACAGGGAAGGGGCCAAGGGCTTGTGTTTATTTGTTAGACAACCTAACGAATACACACACACACACACACACACACACATATATATATATATATATATATATATATATATATATATATATATATATATATATATATATATATATAACGAAAGTGAAGGGGTCGAGGGCTCCTTTATTAGAAAGAATTTAATGGACCAAGAGACGCTGAAGCCTAGGGAAGGCTTGGTAGGCTTGAGTGTATATGTATATATATAAGCTTTTAAGTTGTCACTTAGCGACTGTGAATGCAAAACCAAAACATGAGCACAGAAGACATGCCTTCTTCTATAACTCAAAGCCGAAACTAAAGTTGACACATAAGATTTATGTATGGTAATACTGATGAAAATAGTCGAAAACAAAATAGAAAGCAGAAGTTCCGTAAGCAACACAGAGAATTGTGTTTGTGCAGCCAAGCGTTGTGAAGGATGACAACAAATAACTTGAAACATGAAAGCAGAAAAGTAGCTTTGGAGAATTGCTCTGGGAAATCGAGTGGCCCGGAATTTCTCATCTTCAATAACGCGTTTCCTGCAGTGTGCACTGACTTAGGTGTCCAAGGCCTTTCTCTGATGCAGTGTAGGACGCTATCGAAACCGCGCCCATATTTGCGGCAAATAAAGAGACAAACATACACCGATCGGCTGACGAAGGCGCCATCTGGCAGCGTGTCGCTTACACACTTTACGTTCAGATGGCGCCACAGGTCCGTCGGAGCGGCCGCTGTGTGAAAGTAGGGGAGAGGCTGATGGAGTAGCGCTGCACCACGCGGCGATCAATTTCCCTCCAGCACCGCGTAGGCGCAGTCGAGCTCGTCGCGTAAGTGCTTTTGCGCCATTTGACGATCAGCGGTTAGCTATTTAATAAAATGGTTGCGTTTTTCTGAACCATAGGGTCAATGCATGTTTCCACCGTTGCATTGCAATGCCGATAACGTGTTAAGCAAGTTCTTTATGGACGCAGGGCGTTCGGTGCAAATAAACGCCCTGAGACGCAGCGCAAACTGAGCGCCACGAGTTTCGGTTTCGCAGTGCGTTCGTGTTAGTCACTGCGAGGGAAGTCGTGAGGAGTTTGTAGTTGATTTCTGTGAGGAAAGGCAAAAATATTAAGATTTCGTCCGTGCTTGCAATTTGAAGGCGGTTGTTCACGTTGAGAAATCGTTTGCGTGGCATGTGGTGCGACAAATCGTATAGGCTTGCGCAGCATATAAATACTCTATTGAAAATGCCGTACCTCAAATGGTTTCCCACCTACCATTGTAGAGTGAATTTCGTGCCTTGGCATGTTGCTGCAACTAAGACGTTAGTGTTCTTTGCATTACGAACATAGGAAAACCGTTGGCTGCGCCTTTAATGCTAAATCTGTTTGACAAACACGAAAGCGGTAAAGCTGCGATGGCGCCACTTGGTATGAATTCTTAGCTAAACGCGCTGTCAAGGATTGTCAGAGTACGAAGCAACAGACAGAATATGGTGAAGCGCGCACTAACAAATGTTTAAATTCTTTTGACATTTACTTCCTTATGTACTGACAAATAAGTGGAAAGAATAGAAAAGAAAGAAACATAAAACGATATTGCTCATCTCAGACACGTCATCAATTCGACATCAACACATGCCCGGTAAGCTATGTACAAGGTGCCCTTTTAGTTGCAAGACAGTCCATTTCTGTTTGAGGTAACGCGATAGATGGAGTACTAATACAATCTTGGCTGTTGTGTATATGAAAAGCCTCTTTCGGTTTAATTAGATTAACAGCCCAGCATCATTGTATCCGCAAAAGACGGTTCGCACGTACACGCTGCGAAGTGACTAGCCAGATTGACGGAATGGGTTACTCAAGCGCAGGCGTGCTTATGTTCCTTAAGCCGCACAATAATACACCTGCCGCTCTGGCCAATATGACTGTTGTTCAACGAGAGTGGAATAATGCTAGATTAAACATTCACCTGCAAATACACTGTGTGTTCGGCGCGGAGTGGGGTGCCGGTCGGGGAGCTGGGCAAACGCGACGAGTGGAGCGCCTGCACTCAGCGTATCTGTCCCTTTCGTCGTCCTGCTTTCTAAAGCTGCGCACACAGTGTATTATTTCCAAGATATGTACCACGAGCGGATCTTTTGGAAGCTCTCATTCTTGCCATTTATATGTCACGCTTGCACCTGTCACCCAACTTCCCCCGCCCCCTACGCCCCTTTTGTTTTCTTGTTGTTCGCCTGTGCCGCTCTTCTCCTCCTCTCCTTCGTGGACGGGCGAGAGCGTGCAATGGCGTACAGAAACGAGCGCTAGAGAAGGCAGTCGCCGTCCTGACGAACACAAGCCCACTTGTCGAAACGTTGGCTCCTGTTACATTCCCCGTTCTCCATTCTTTGTAGCGATCTGTTCATCGATTATAGCAAACGCACCATTTCAAGTCTAGTACAAGGAGTTCCGCACATTTTTCGGCTATAAAGCAGAAAGGATACGCGCCTGAGATCGTTTTTCTTTTTACTTGACAGGCTACCTTAACTGGCCCCTGCGATTTGCGTATAATTTTCAATACTCCTCTACGTTAGTCGCGTGATAAATACATCAAGATCTTTAGGATTTCTGAAATATCGTGATGCTATATGCACATACTTCATGTAATAAGACACGTTGCGACACTAAGGATCAGTTTTTAAGTTTCTAGATATGTGTTTGTGTAAAGCGGCTTGTATCGTCTCCATCATCAACCCATTCTAAGTCCACTGCAGGACGAAGGCCTCTCGCAGCGATTTCCAGTTTGCTTTCTCCTGAGCTAGTTGGTTCCATTTTATGCCAACGAACTTCTTAGGTTCATCGCTTCACATAACCTCTCGCCTCTCTATGTTGCGTTTTCCTTCTCTTGGTATCCATTCCGTCGCTCTTACAGTCCATCTGTCACCTGTCCGCCGCGTGATATGCCCGTTCTACAAAAAAAAAGGCGAAAATTTGGACACCACAACGCAAGACAGAAGGCAGGACGAGCGCCCCTATGTTTAGTTTGTGGGGTGAAAATTGCGCCTCTCTTGTAGAAATGTTTCACCAACTAGACCTTCAAGAAGTACTTCTAGGATAGGCCTTGCCCAGATCCACTTTTTTTCTTGTGATTGATATAATGATATCAGTTACTCCTGTCTGTTCTCCGATACACTCCGCTCGTTTTTTATCTTTTAGCGTTGCACCGATCAACATTGTTTCCGTTGCGCGCTACGTGCTCCTCAGCTTAATCTGATGTTTTTTTCTTGTTTTTTTCGGCAACATCCATGATTCAGCACCGTACGTTAGTACCGGGAGAACGTAGTGGTTAAATTCATTTCGCATTACTCACAGTGGCAAGTTTCTAGTCAGGATTTGAGAATATCTCCAGAATGCGCTCCATCCCATTCTTATTCTGCGGAGGATTTCTTTTTCATGGGTAGGCGTCGTTGCCAAGAACTACCCTAGGTATATTGAGTATCAAGGTGATGGTGCTTGGCGCCACCACGGACCCTTAGCCCCCACACCGAAGCTGTCATCCGTACCGTGGCGAAAGGTTTTAAGGTGAAGGGTAGAAACCACGAACGGTGGCGGTCGGGGCCATGGTCAAGCTCCGGCCGACGGGCTGCTCGTCTGTTCACCAGGCAGCAGCCCCGGGACCTTCCTGTGCGTAAGACGGTGAAACACAGGTGACACTCGAGGAACCGTCAGAATACAAACGTCGTATGAGCTCCAATAATTCTAAAAAACCCGATCGGTCCCTGAAAAGGAGCCGCACCGAAGAAATCGCTGCCAGAACCCGACAAGAGTACGAACACTTCCCACGTTTCCTGGTCATTCACTCACTCTCCAATGACGAATCAGTTACTGCAATGTCTGTGTTTCTAATCGCCAAAACCCTCCAGAAAGCTATAGGAAAAAAGTATGAAGCAAAGAAACTTCCATCCGGTGACCTCCTTGTGGAAGTATCAGAAAAAAACCATTCAGACACTCTCCTCAAGCTGAAGCAATTTGCACACCTACAGGTGTCCATTACCCCTCACCGCAGCTTAAACACAATACAAGGAGTAATAACAGAACGTGACCTGATTCGTGAAACAGACTCCGACCTCCTTGAAGGCTTCCGAGATCAAGGTGTTACCGCCCTTCGCCGCATCACCATAAGGCGAAACGGGGAAGAGGTTGTGACACCTCACATAGTGCTGACATTCAGTCGTTCCCGCCTACCAGATGCTGTCAAAGCAGAATTCATACATTGCAAAGTCCGGCCCTATGTTCCAAACCCGAGAAGATGTTTCAACTGTCAGAAATTCGGACACGGTTCAAACACATGCCGCGGAAAACTCACCTGTGCAAAGTGTGGTGCACATGAGCACCAAACCGAAAGCTGCTCCGCCACTCAAAATGAATGCCCCAACTGTCATGGACCACATGCTGCGTACTCCCGAACCTGTGAGGTCTTTCAGAATGAGAAGAAGGTGATACAATTGAAAGTAACGGAAAACATTACGTTCCCTGAAGCCCGGAAGAAGCTTTCACTTCTTTCTACGAGATCGTATGCTGACGCAGCGCGCCGGGGGGCCGGGCGGCGTCTGGTGTCGGTGGGCACGCAATACAGCTTTGCTGATGCGCGCCCAGCCCAGCCCCCCAGGAAGCAGCCTCTGGCTGCACCATCCATTCAAGTCCCAGACGTCAATTTCTCAAAGGCATCTGGGACAACACAGACACCTGAGAGGGAGTCTCTCCCTCATGACAAGCCTCCAACTGCTTCCGAGCCCGCACTGGAAGCAATGGAGGTGACCACGGGAACCCCAGAGTCGGTGACGCTGCGGGATTCCCCGAAAGCGAGGCGGAAATCTCAAGACCGCCTCAAACAGCAGAAGAAACATCCGCCAGTGATGCCGCCGGCTACTGGCGATGATACTTGATCAGTCTCCTACCCCTAAGAAAAAAAAAGAAAACAAAAAAGAGAGAATGACTGCAGAGAGCATTATGCACTGGAACTGTCGTGGGCTATTTAAAAATCTAGATGACATATATGAACTACTCGCAGACCACCAACCAAACCTTCTATGTCTACAAGAAACACACTTAAACACTACACACACAAACTTTCTTAAACAGTATACTGTGTACCGAAAGGACAGGCAGGGCAATGTTCACTCATCGGGTGGTGTTGCCATTGTCGCACAGAAAAAAATCCCCACGCAAAGTCTTTCCCTTGTCACGGACTTAGAGGCAGTCGCGGTACGAACAGTAATCTTTGGCAGAATAATGACTGTATGCTCCATATATATTCCCCCGGACCATCGCCTATGTGTTGAAGACTTTGAAAATCTTGTGGGTCAGCTCCCTGACCCCTTCCTTTTGGTCGGCGACTTTAATGCGCACCATCCACTTTGGGGATCTGCAAGGACTGACTCGCGTGGTGCCTTAATTGAAAAATTCCTATTGTCTTCTGGTTCCTGCCTATTTAATAGAAAGGAACCCACATACTATAATATAGCACATAACACTTCCACTGCAATAGACCTTGCTATTGGCTCTCCATCACTTCTTGCAGTCACAGAGTGGGCTGTTCTTGATAATCTGTATGGGAGTGACCACTTTCCCGTTTCTCTAACACACAAAAGATACATAAGTGGGTGCATAAACACTGTTATAAAATTTAAAGAACAGGTGGCTGACTGGGAATTGTTTCAAATATTGTCGCAGCTTTCCTGTATATCAGTCACACACTTGGGCATTGATGAATTGCAATCCTTCATCACACTCCATATTATAGAGGCGGCAGAGAAATCCATTCCACAGACAACATGTAGGACGCAAAACAAACGGAGGCCGTGGTGGAATGCCCAGTGTAAGAATGCCCGCGATCAGCAAAACAAGGCGTGGTCGAAATTCCGTAGGTATCCCACTTTTGAAAACCTTGTAGACTTCAAGCGCGCCAAAGCAAATGGCCGGCGCATTCGACGGGAATCGAAACGGGAAAGCTGGCACTCGTTCCTCTCCTCTATCAACTCCTATACTGATACACACAAGGTATACAACAGACTCAGAGCACTACAAGGGCACAGCACGCATACCGTGCCCTTCGTTAGCACTGCTGGTGACACACTGGAACACCAAGCAGATGCACTCGGCCAGCACTTTGAATATGTCTTCAGCTCAGCACACTATACAGACTCTTTCATGCGCCACAAGCTAGTTGAAGAGCGGAAGCCCATACGCGACAGAAAACCATCCACGGGTGGCTACAACTGTCCAATCACTATGGAGGAAATGAAGGCGGCTCTGACGACATGTGGCAGCTCAGCAGCAGGCCCTGACAGGATTACATATGGCATGCTGAAGCATTTACACGAAGACGCCTATGAAACACTACTTTTTTTGTTCAACAAGATATGGTCCTCCGGGCGCCTGCCGAAAGCCTGGAAAGAGGCAGTTGTAGTACGAATCCTTAAACAAGGGAAAGATTCCACACTCGCATCTAGTTACAGGCCTATCGCACTTACCAGCTGCCTGTGCAAGGTCTTTGAAAAAATAGTAAATCGTCGCCTTATGCATTTTCTGGAATTCCACGGACTTCTCGACCAGCGCCAAGCCGGATTCAGGTCCGGTCGGTCAACCACGGACCAACTTGTAGCACTAGAGTCCTACGTCAGAGATGCCTTCATCCACAAACAACACTGTCTTGCTGTCTTCTTTGACATGGAGAAGGCCTATGACACGACATGGCGCTATGGTATACTCCGTGACTTACACTCACTCGGGATTTCGGGAAACATGCTGAATACCATAGAAAGCTACCTCTCTGATCGCACATTTGTGGTCCGTGTAGGAAATGCTCTGTCGAAGCGTTTTACACAAGAGAATGGCGTCCCCCAGGAGGAGTACTCAGTTGCACGCTCTTCATGGTTAAGATGAACTCGCTAAGAACAGTGCTGCCAAGAACTATATCATATTCTGTTTATGTAGATGACATCCAGATTTGTTACAAATCATGCAACCTGGCTATCTGTGAGCGGCAAATTCAGCTTGGTGTAAACAGACTCTCAAGCTGGGCAGACGTAAATGGTTTTAAACTGAATGGTGACAAGACCGTCGGTGTTGTTTTTTCTAAAATGCGTGGGATGAGGCCAGACCCCAACATTACGTTGGAAGGGCAACCTATAACCATTAAAAAGGAACACAAGTTCCTAGGCATATTGGTGGATCAAAAGCTTACCTTTGTAAACCACATCAAAGCGCTAAGGCTAAAATGCCTAAAAGCATTGAATCTACTGAAGATTCTTTCTCATCAGTCATGGGGAACAGACCGTGACTGTCTACTTCATCTGCTGAGCAGTGTGGTCCTGTCACGCATTGACTACGGGTCGGTCGTGTATGAATCTGCGTCCAAGTCCGCGCTCAAAATGCTTGACCCCGTCTACCATCTTGGCCTTCGTCTTGCCACTGGTGCCTTCCGAACCAGTCCAACAACCAGCCTCTATGTCGAGGCGGATCGATGGTCATTAGATCGACGACGGCAGTTCATAAGCGTAACACATGCTACCAAGGTTCTTTCGCAGGAAGGGCACCCTTCCGGCGAACTGCTTCGAGACGCCACCAAGACGCAGTTATTCTTATCCCGACCATCAATTATGCCACCATATCCCATTAGAGTTGCATCTCATCTTGAACATCTGAACTTACCTGTCTCCAGCCTCCTGACTGTCTCCCACAAGGACACAATCGCCCCGTGGGAAGTGCATACCATCCACTGTGACACGTCTTTTCTTGAGGTGGGCAAACGCGGACACCCGCTTGCAGTAAGCCAACACTTTATGTACCTGCAGGCCAAGTACAGGTGTGTAGAGTACTACACTGATGCTTCGAAGTCATCCGGAGTTGCATGTGCAGTACTCGGCCCTGATTTCTCTGAATCCAAATGCATGAATAATCACACAAGCATATTTACAGCGGAATGCTACGGCGTACTTCTGGCTGTGAGGCACATCCTAAAAATGAAACGGCAAGCTGCCATCATATACACGGACTCCCTCAGCGTGGTAAAGGCCCTAGCATCCAAGAAGTGGCACAAAAACTCAGTGACAAACTCTCTTCTCAAATCTCTCATATCAGCCCACAAATCAAAACTCCAAATAACACTATGCTGGATACCGGGACATTGCAACATACCTGGCAACGAAGCCGTCGACAGTCTTGCAAGAGCAGCTGCCTCGCGTAATTCCGCTGACACAGAGAAAGTGCCATACCAAGACCTCAGGCCACATATTAAACATAGTATCCGTAAGCAATGGCAAGAAGAATGGGATGCAGTAAGCGAAAACAAACTGCGCATAATCAAACCTAAAATAGGGAGCTATACTACAGGAAAACAGGACAGGTATAAGGAGGTTGCATTGTGCAGGCTCCGGATCGGTCACACACACGCCACACACTCACACCTCTTAACAAACTCTCTAGCTCCGCACTGTCCAAAATGTGGGGAATGCCTTTCCGTCATTCATATCCTGATAATGTGCAAGAATCTAGAACATGAAAGGAAGCATCATTTTCCCGAGGCATATAAAACGTGCACACCACTACATCCAGCTTTTTTCGTAGGTGACGCACCCATATTTCCACTATGTAGAGTTTTAAAGTTTTTATCCAGTGCTGGTTTTTTACGTGGAATCTCTTATTCAAAGTGACCTCAGCCTTTCCTCACTCCTGAGGAATTCGCTGAGCTTTTAATCACACATGTTAAGCACCCCGCACTCCTTGCTTTGGCAAGGACTGTTGCAGGTCTGCATGACTACGGCAAACACATGTGTTTAAGTCCCATTGCACATCACCATCGACCTTAGTTGTTTATGGCCCTATACACCAACATTCATGTTTTATCCTTGACCCTGAGCCCTGCTTACTAACCCAGGTTCACCTCAAACCATGTGTTTGGCGCTCTTTGGCCTTAGTAGCCCTTGCGCCAGAAAAACCTACCACTAACTAACTAACTACCCTAGGTATACGTATTCCTTCACGCATTCTAAAGCTTCATTGTTAATTTTAGATTCCCGTTCCTTAGCTAGACTTCTGAGCATAGTTCTCTTGCCCATTCACTGTTGCCCATTCACTATTAGTAATATTTTAAGACTTTACCGGTTTGGGTCCTCAGTCACGTTTTAGTGATTCGTCACTGTCATTACTCAAGAACACAATGTCGTCTGCAAAGTTTCAATTGCTGGCACATTCTCCGTCTATACTAATTCCATTTTCTTCCCACTATGAACGTTTAAACATTTCCTCTAAACATGCAGTGAATAGCATCGGCGAGATCAGATCTCCTTGTCCAACGCCTCCTTTAATCGGGATTTCTCTGCTTCTGTCATGTAGGAGTAGTGTAAGTATGTAATCAGTGTATATGTTGTATATGGTTTGCACGTATACGTCCGGTACTACTTGGCGACATAAAGCTTCTAGAACTGCTTGTACTTCTATGGAATAAAATGAGTAAATTTTCAAGGAAGCGATATTTGTAGAGTAGAGAAGGTGATCTTGTCGTGGTGAACTTGTCCTCAGTTCCCACCTTCTCCTCCTTCCTGCTTCTCTTCTTCCTTTTGGAGCCGAGCTCCTCCGGCTAGTGTTGCTGCTGCGAAGAAGGATGGGCGGAAGCCTTCCTGCTACCTGTCCGCCGTCGCATTGTCGACTTGAGGGATGGAGACCAGCCTTACACACAAACACAATGTGACTTTATATACCAGAGCGACAGTACATACACATCGACAGACAGTAGCTTCGGTTGGCAGGACCTAGGTGGAGCCATCGGTTGGTAGGGCATTGCAGTGGGACCGTCGCTCCAATTCGGCAGAGCCGACCAGTGCATAGCACCTCTCCAGCGACCTCAACCACCGCCCGGACTCGTACTAGATGTCCCCTCTAGTACTATCCGCGCCCGAGCCCCGGTTGGGAGGACCTTGGTAGAATCATAGCTTCCAGTCGGCAGAGCCGACCCCAGTGCATAGCACTGCTCCGGCGACCGTAACCACCAACTGGACTCGTGCTAGATGTCCTCTCTAGCACTATCCACTCCGTGCTCGTCAACCTTCGGGCTTCCCTTCCAAACTCTCGCTCACCTTCGGCCTTGCAACCTCCGCTTCCAAGCTTGCTTCCCGTCCTTTTTTGCCAGGTAAAAGGGGCCACGTTATATACACCGGTTGCTCCGCCCCTAAATCCCTCACAGCCAATCACAAACGCCGAATGTCAGACGCCGCACTAACAAATGACAACCCGCGAACAATAAAGTAGGTACGCTTGCTGCCCACAACCCGCGAACAGTAACGTAGGTACGCTTGCAGCCCACCACTCCGCGGGGGGGGGGGGGGGCGAGGGCGCCAAACCTGCTGTACAATACATCCCCACAATGGTGGCCGCCTCCCCCGCATGTTCACCACGTGACTGTGCGTCTTTTCCGGTGCCTACTTGAACACCTCGGCATACCATATTGCCGCGCACTGGTCCGTGCCCAGCTATATGCTGGCAGCGACGAAGACGATGCACGATATAGGCTCTTGACTACGAACGCTTTCTCAGCGACAAAGACGAAGACGCCCTTCGGAGTCCTGCCTGTACGATTCTCTTGCTCGAGCGCTACGATAACCTCTCATCTCTATCAATAAACGCCGGGCGTTCGCAGTACCGCGACACTGGTGGAGGTGCTGGGTAGTGCACGCCTTCGCCCCATGATCCCAATGACCCCTCCATCGAGCAGCCCTTACAACCCTGCAAGACATCCACGCGTGGATAAGCCTGTCCACCGCACAAGTCCCTGCCTGCAAGGTCTGAGTCCTGAATTTGGTGTTCTGCTGCAAGGTTCCTCTGCTTCGACGGCTCCTCCCGCTCAAGAAATGGCATCGGCGAACAGCCCAACGTACGTGACACTTCAGAATCAGCGAGTTCCCAAGCCATTCCATGGCGACACGTATGAGGACGCCGACTACTGACTCGAACAGTACGAGCGAGTAGCGAAGTCGAACCGCTGGAGCCCTGACGAAAATGTTCCCAACTTGTATTTTTCACTTGAGGGCAGCGCGAAAACATGGTTCCACAACAGGGAGGGAACCTTCGCTATGTGGGACGAGTTTTCCCGGCGGTTCCTCGAGACGTTCCATAATACCGATCGACGTGAAACAGCCCAACGTCTTCTTGAGACACGAATCGAGAAGCCGAATGAGGCAGTTGCCATGTTTGCTGATGACATGGCGCGCCTGTTCCCTGGCCGATCCCAGTATGCCTCAATCAAACAAGGTGAGCCATCTGATGCGTGGTGTAAAAGAGCAGCTCTTCGCTGGCTTGGTGCGCAACCCACCGACGACTAGTCAACGAGTTCATCAGGGAGGCCACGTCAATCGAGCGGGCGCCTCCGCAACGCTATCGGCAATACGACCGCCCGGCCGCGGATGCGCCTGCAGGTGCCGCAGTATTGGGCATGCCCGATTAACGCACGCTACGTCAGCGCATACGCGACATTGTTCGGGAAGAGATTGCAAAGGAGAACGCTAGGCAAGCAGCTCCTTCGCCACCGTAGGAGGGCACAGCTGCCTCTGTCGCCGAAGTAGTGCGCAACGAATTGCGGCAAGCGTTTGCCGCCCCCGAACCACGTCCGGAGACTCATTTCGAGCCGACCCCCTACAGCTACGCAGACGTTCTTCGTCGGCCGTTGCCGTTGCCCACCTTGCCGCCTCCACAGTACGGCCCCCAGCAACCCGTCGCGGCGCGGACACAACGGGAACCTATCAGATCCGAACTTCGGCGAACTGACATTTGGCGCTTGCCTGATCGACGACCACTGTGCTACAACTGTGGAGAACCGGGACACATCTACCGTTACTGCCCCCACCGTGGAACTGACTACCAGGGAAACGCATTTGCCGCTCCACGCCGCCAGTTTGACTAAAGCCGTTCAGCATTTCGCGACGGCACGGCTGGCCCCCAAGTAAGCTCATTGGTTCGGTCGCGTTCGCCGTCTACTTCGCGGTTTCCTTCGCCGAACCGCCCGAAATTTGGGAACGTCAGAGGTCGATCTCCCCGCATTCGGTAGGGAAACTAAAAGCAGCGACCTCAGGGGGGAAGTTTGCAGAAAGTCATATGGCCGAAAATCCCCCATTATTGCCGCAAGAAGTCGTAGCCGAACCAGATCGTAACGCCGACGAAACTGTTACTGCCGACCTCACTGTGAAAATTGACGGGCACGAAATGACGGCCTTGGTTGACACTGGCGCGGACTTTTCTATAATGAGCGAGCAGTTGGCAGACACACTCAAAAACGTGAAAATGGAATGGACGGGCCCCTTAATTCGAAGAGCTGGAGGCCAGGTGATGACACCGACAGGCAAATGCACGGCGCGGCTGGCTATAGGCGATACAACATTTGTCGCCACCTTCGTGATTCTGCCAGAGTGCTGCTAAGCGTTAATCTTAGGAATGGACTTTTTGCAGGAGTACGGTGCCATCGTTAACATACGCGACGGTGTTGTGACATTCTCGGCAGGCAAAGATCCGACTTACAGCGCGGAAAGGAAACGTCGACCTCTACGTGTTTTTGACGACAACGTCTGCATAACGCCGTTATCATGTTGCTTGGTGTCGGTCATCTCCAACGGAGCAACGGAGTTGGCAACGAAGAAGGTGTAGCCGAACAAGTTGCTTCCCTTCTCCTCCGTCATGGTATTGCCATCGCTCGTGGTATAGTCAGTTTACACGGTGGACGAGCGGAGGTGCTGCTGACTAACTTCACCAACGAACGCCGTCACGTAAGTAAAGGCACCGCTGTAGGATACCTTGAGGAAATCGCCCCCGCTCAAGATTGCTTCACTGTGCAAAGGGATGAAACGGTTGATGCAGCGGCATGAGCACCTGTCGTCGACGTTGGTACAAGTTTAACGCCTTTAGAGAAGGAACGCCTTCTCACCTTGCTTGACCAGTTTAAGGATTGCTTCTCGTCAACTTCGCGAGTAGGTCAAACGCCCCTAACGAAACACCGCATAATCACGGAGGAGACAACATCGATTCGCCAGAATCCGTACCGTGTAGCACCGAAAGAGCGCGAGGTGATACAACAGCAGGTCAAGAAGATGCTAGAGGACGAAGTAATCCAACCGTCCAAAAGCCCTTGGGCGTCGCCTGTGGTGCTTGTAACGAAGAAAGATGGCACCCTACGATTCTGCATTGATTATCGCAAGCTCAATCGTGTTACTAAAAAAGACGTGTATCCTTTACCACGGATTGATGACTCTTTGGACCGGTTACGCCATGCACGTTACTTCTCTTCCATGGACTTAAAGAGGTCTACTGGCAAATAGAGGTCGATGAGCGAGACAGAGAGAAGACCGCTTTGGTTACGCCTGATGGGCTTTACGAATTCAAGGTTCTTCCCTTCGGCTTATGCTCAGCCCCAGCCACATTTCAAAGACTAATGGATACCGTTTTCTCCGTTCTAAAGCGGAAGACTTGCTTGGAAATTCCGTTTCGCTCGATTGTATCAGAGTCTGGGACTTGGCAAGTTTGTGTAGCTAGCTATTTGCAGAAGTGCTTAACATCCTTATGTTTTTCTGACCCCTTCCGTGTACGTAATTCTCAGGCTCTAGTTCAGTTGTTAACAGAGGAAAATCCTGGCCACTGCACAGCGTTTAGCATGGATGTAGAAGATTTGTATTACTCGTTGCCGCATGAAGGTTTACTAAATTGCGTGAAAGAATGTATTCAAGAACAAGGGCAGGAGTCCGGTTTCATAGATAGATGCGGAGTTTCCACAGGTACCTTTCTAGAAATTATCTCCATGTACTTAACGTCAACATTAGTTCGATACAGGGAAGGCGTGTTTGTGCAGAAATCAGGGATTTGTATAGGTTCAAAGGTAGCCCCTATTCTGAGTGATCTATACTTGAGCAAGTTTGACTGCCGTTTAAAAGAGGCCTTAGGGGACCGCATCATTAGGGTATTTCGGTATGCGGACGATTACTTGGTACTTTGTAGTAAGGATGATTTCGAATCCGTCGTCACCTATGTAAGCGATCAATCTAAAAATTAATGGGGATGGTCTAAGGTTTACGAAAGAACTACCGGAGAGAAACGTAATACAATTTTTAGATATCTCGTTGTCATTTGAGCAGAATCACGTGTGTTGGCAGTATTCCCCTAGAGCATCTAAGCCGTTGTTAAACTTTGACTCCAAGCATTCGAAAGTAGTAAAAAACGGAATAGCCTTGTCCTGTTTAAAGTCAGCCCTATCGAAGTCGTGCGTGCACCGTTTGACCATTAGCTTTAATGCGCAGGTCGAGCGCCTCTTAGATGCAGGTTACCCTAGACTAGCCATAGCCACAGTAGCTGAGCGTCTTAAGAAGTCGATTTCGACTGGAACAAAAGCTGTAGCAGAGAGTAACATTAACAAGAAAAAGGTCGTGAGTATTCCGTATATCCACGCAGTTTCGCACAGGCTTAAGAAAGTAGGAAGTAAATATGGGGTTAATGTTGTGTTTACTGCTCCCAATAAGTTAGGAAGGGTTTGTGCCGCAGTGCATAGAAGAAATGAGCAGATGGAAGGTAAGAAGCGAACGGATATCTGTCCTGTTAAGCACCTAGCCAAGAAAAATTTCAGTGACTGTCGCATGGGTGTAGCTTATAAGATTCCTTTTAGCTGCGGACGTTTTTATGTAGGGCAAACTGCGCGTTGTATTAATCAAAGAATAATTGAACACAGAAGGTCGCTATCAGGTGGGACGCCGTCCAATCTATCCTTGCACGGCCAGGTCTGCAGCTGCATGCCCGAGTTAGACAAAACCGAGATCCTGTACAGGCATAAGAACGAAGATACGCGTTTATTGGTTGAGGCCTGGCATATCAGTATTAGTGGAAGTGCATGCGTGAGTCAGCCGTCGATTAGCTTAAACAGAGAGGAGATAGAAAGCCTTAGGAGTTGTCTATCGCGAAGACGGGCACGTGTAACCGATTGACAGGTGGCGCTACCATTCCGAGCATGCGCAGATAAGCTGTGTGTCTTCTTTCTTTTTCGCCTCTGTGCTGTGCATCAGTTGTTAGTCGGCGTTCGTGTTGTTCACTGCTCTCCTTGTGTCCGTGTCCTGCACGCCTCTTCTTTTGATTATGGACTGTTACCAACTCGCTCAACTTTGTGTCCTTTTGAATTGCATGCATTGCCTCTCCGCTCACCGGCCTCACAAGGGAAGACGTCGCCTCACAGAGGCGAGGAGCAAGAACGCCATTTAGTGAGTTACGGCAGCGTCTGCAAACTCCGCCTGCCCTCGCTCACTTCGACGAGGGTGCACCAACAGCACTAGACACCGACGCTAGCAACGTAGGTCTCGGCGCCGTTCTCATTCAGTGGCAAGGCTGTGCCGAGCGAGTTATTGCCTATGCGAGCCGGACGTTGTCAGGTGCAGAGTCCAACTACTCCGCCACGGAGAAGGAGTGCCTGGCTGTAGTATGGGCAGTTACTAAGTTTCGTCCCTACTTGTACGGCCGCACTTTCAAAGTAATAAGCGACCACCACTCGCTTTGTTGGCTGAGCAACATGAAGGACCCATCAGGACGTTTGGCACGCTGGAGCTTACGAGTCCAAGAGTATGACATGACGGTGGTTTATAAATCCGGAAAGCAGCATCTAGATGCGGATTACCTCTCAAGAGCCCCGATTGATCCACCAAGCACAGACGATGACGAATGCACATGATTTTTAAGCATTTTTGACGCGGCCACCATCGCCCAACAACAGCAAGATGACGAAGCACTCAACTCGCTTATGAAATTCCTGGAAGGGCGTACTTCTAATGTGCCGAAGGTGTTTTCAAAGGGCCTTGCATCGTTTTGCTTACGTGATGGCGCTTTTTTTTTCGTAAGAACTTCTCTTCCACAGGACGGAGCTACCTTCTGGTTATCCCCGAAAGTCTTCGAAAAGAAATACTGCACGACTGCCACGACGAACCCACCTCGGGGCACCTCGGCTGCACTAGAACGTTGGCACGAATACAACAGAAATACTACTGGCCAAAGCTCGCAGCGGATGTCAAACAATACGTGAGGACTTGCATTGACTGTCAGCGACGCAAAGTACCACCGACTAAACCCGCCGGGCTGCTGCATCCGGTCGCCGTGCCAGACGAACCATTTGCTCAGGTTGGAATGGACCTTCAAGGCCCATTTCCACTTTCTGACAGCGGCAATAGATGGGTGATAGTCGCGACAGACTACCTCAGCCGGTACGCAGAAACTAAGGCAATCCCGCGTGGCACTGCTGCTGAAGCGTCAAAATTCTTAATTGAGAACATAGTCCTCAGGCATGGAGCTTCGGCGGCCGTAATAACTGACAGAGGAACGGCGTTCCCTGCTGAACCTTTACGCACTGTGCGTGAGCTCAGCGGCACTGCGCACAGGAAGAGGACTGCGTACCACCCGCAAACCAACGGGCTTACGGAACGCCTCAACAAAACCATCGCAGACATGCTATGCATGTACGTCGATATCGAGCACAAGAATTGGGACAAAATTTTACCATATGTGACCTTCGCGTATAATACGGCACGCCAGGAAACGACAAGGATGACACCGTTTGGCCTCCTTCACGGACGAGAAGTCACGACAATGCTGGACGCTATGCTGCCACACAATTGCACCGATACAGAGGACGACGTCGCTGCCTTCACTGAGCGCGCCGAAGAAGCACGACAGCTCGCCCGTGTCAGAATACCCTCTCAACAAGAATGTGACACCTGACGGTACAATCTCCGGCATCGTTTCGTGGACTAACATGCCGGCGAAAGGGTCTGGGTTTGGACTCCTGTGCGGCGTCAAGGCCTTTCCGAGAAACTTCTACGCCGATACTTCTGGCCATCCAAAGTTCTGCGCCGCCTCAGTGACGTCACGTACGAGGTCATCGCTGACAGTCCATCTCGCTCAAGACGCCGTCAGCCTTCACTTGAAACTGCATGTCGTGCGCATGAAACCTTATCTTGCCGAGTGACGTCTAGCTCATTCGCTGCTGCACACCACCGACCACTATTTGACGAGCATCGGGACGATGCTCGAACTGGAAGGGGATAACGCCGCGCACTGGTCCGTGCCCAGCTATACGCTGGCAGCGACGAAGACGATGCACGATATAGGCTCGTGACTACGAACGCTTTCTCAGAGACAAAGACGAAGACACCCTTCGGAGTCCTGCCTCTGCGGTACTCTTGCTAGAGCGCTTCGATAACCTCTCATCTCTATCGATAAACGCCGTGCGTTCGCAGAACCGCGACAATATTCTCCGTCTCATTCCGACGACCCTTACACGCCCTTCCTAAGATTAGCATGGTGCTGTGATGCAGCTACGCTAATTACATACAGCAAAGGCTCGTCGGAACGGACATAAACCGCCGTAACCGGTGTTCGCAAAAACAAGGAATCTACAACCACCAAAAAAAACTAAGAGAACAAAAACCCGTGGGGCAGACATACTTGACAACACATCAGTTAACAAAACATCAACGGCATAGACATTAACAAAGGATCCGCTGCGTTGCTACACTGCACACTGCAAACACTCAGCAATGGCGCAAACAAACAAATAACAATGACACTCGAAGTTCCTGCCGTCCCTGACATACACATAACGCTCCGCACTTGCACTGAAGCGCACACTCCTCAGTACATGAATCCGTTGAGCAGTCTCAATGTCCACATGCCACGCGTGTCCACCGCGCGTCCAGTCCTCTCGTGCACCAAACCACCCCCGAAGAACCACTGCCGACTTCCTAGCACTGGTTAGGGACCATAACACTACCAGGCAGTGTTACTGTTGAGATGCACAATACCAGAGGACTCACCGCTTGAGACGATGCCGCTTGCTTCCCCGACGCCTTCCGAGATGCCGGTTCGCGCTCGTCGTCAAGCCTTGCCTGCGATGTTGGTGTGGTGTCCTCGTCACCCCTCCTGGGCCGATGACGTGGTCGCTCTCGGCCCCTGGCTTTTTCGGCGGGAGCTCGTTGTCTTGTCCATCCCCGGAGGGGATTACCACCCGCAGCACGACGTTCTTCTTCGAATGCAGAGAACTTGCTGCCGTCGTTGTTGCGATCCTGTCGACTGCGCCAGTAAATTTCCCCAGGAAAGGATGATTTAGAGAAGAGAAGGTGATCATGTCCAGGCGAACTTGTCCTCAGTTCACACCTTCTACTCCTTCCTGCTTCTCTTCTTCCTTTTGGAGCCGAGCTCCTCCGGCTGGTGTTGCTGCCGCGAAGAAGGATGGGCTGAAGCCTTCCTGCTACCTGTCCGCCGTCGCATTGTCGACTTGAAGGATGGAGACCAGTCTTACACACAAACACAATGTGACTTTATATGCCACACGGACAGTACATACACATTGACAGACAGTAGCTTCGGTTGGCAGGACCTAGGTGGAGTCATCGGTTGGTAGGGCATCGCGGTGGGACCGTCGCTCCACTTCGGCAGAGCCGACCAGTGCATAGCACCTCTCCTGCGACCTCAACCACCGCCCGGACTCGTACTAGATGTCCCCTCTAGTACTATCCGCGCCCGAACCCCGGTTGGGAGGTCCTTGGTGGAACCATTGCTTCCAGTCAGCAGAGCCGACCCCAGTTCATAGCACTGCTCCTGCGACTGTAACCACCAACTGGACTCGTACTAGATGTCCTCTCTAGCACTATCCACTCCGTGCTCGCCAACCTTCGGGCTTCCCTTCCAACCTCTCGCTCACCTTCAGTCTTGCAACCTCCGCTTCCAAGCTTGTTTCCCGTCCTTTTTTGCCAGGGAAAAGGGGCCACGTTATATACAGCGGTTGCTCCGCCCCTGAATCCCTCACAGCCAATCACAAACGCCGAATGTCAGACGCCGCACTAAAGAGACAACCCGCGAACAATAAAGTAGGTACGCTTGCTGCCCACAACCCGCTAACAATAACGTAGGTACGCTTGCTGCTCACCGCTCTGCGGGGGGGGGGGGGGCGAGGGCGCCAAACCTGCTGTAGAATACATCCCCACAATGGTGGCCGCCTCCCCCGCACGTTCACCACGTGACTGTGCGTCTTTTCCGGTGCCTACTTGAACACCTCGGCATACCATATTCTCCGTCTCCTTCCAACGACCCTTACAAAATGCTTTCTCGTAGTCTATAAAGGCCCTATAAAGAGGTTTTTTATATTCAGCGAACTTTTCAATCATTGGGTTGATTGCATGGCTGTGGTCAATTGTTGAGTAGTCTTTCCTAAAACCAGCTTGTTCTCTCGGTTGCTTAAAGTCGAGTGTTTCTCTTATCCTAGGAGGAATTACTTTCGTAAATAGCTTGTATATTACTGGAGTAGGCTAATTAATCCATAATTCTTTAACTCCTTTATGTCACCTTTCTTTTGTATTAGGATTATATTAGCATTTTTCCAGCTGAGCAGTGCACTAGATGTCTGGACACATTTTGTGAACAGCGATTCAAACTTTTTAAACATGATGCCTCCTCCGTGTTCGATCAAGTCGGCGGTTATGCCGTCTTCACCTGCTGCTTTACCGCGGGACATGCCTTTGACGGGTTTTCTGACTTCGTCAGTGGTTATACGATGACCTTCCTCCTCTTATTTGATTTCTACTAAGGTTGCACTGTCTGTCTGGGAGCTGTGCAGTTCGAAGTAGAAATCTTCTGCAACCTTCACTATTTCGCTAAAGATTTTTTTTATTTTTTAGCGTATGCATCTTGTTTTCTCCTAACCGCTGTTCCTTTTTGAAAAATTTAATGCTGCTAACTTTGTCTACAGCTTTCTCTATTTCTCTGAAGTTAAAGTTCCATACATCTCTTTAGCCTGGCTTTACTGATCAGCTTTCATATTTCTGCGAATTCTATTTTATCTTTTGACTTTCATCTGCTGGCATTTTTTATTAAGATTTTAGCGGTTTGGGACACCTTGCTCACATCTTGCTTTGTTGTTTTATCTCCGACTTCTACAATAAAGTTGCTTCACTCTCTCTCGGACTTCTATCGATGTTTGGAATATCACTTTCGTTAGGGCTTTGTTTACTTCCCCTAAATCTTCGTCGTTTTCGTTTAACACGCCGAGAATGTTTATAGTGCGACTTTAGATTCTTGGTTGATTGCGTTGATTATTTCTAGGTTTGCCTTTTCTTCTAGTAACTAATTTAGTTCTTACTTTCTTTAGGTCAAGTACAATCTTTTCCTTTGCTAATCTTTTTATCGCTACATGTTATCTTGCCTGCTACATCTGTGTCTTGAATTATGCCTGGTTGCTCGTACATTATCAAGTCATTTCTTTTGTTTTTCTTTTTCTTCCTCCTCATTAGGGCCTTTCCATATTCACTTCCTACTCCTATTCTTGCATGTAATTTGTGAATCAATTCGGGTAACTGTCATTTACGCCCAGGACGACGTACAAAAAATTACGCGTTGATACTAAGCGAATGGGCTTCGTCAAATAGCCTCAACCATATATCTTTCCATGAAGGCTGCTTGTGCGAGTGATGCGAATATTCCTACTTCTGTGTCACTTAATTTTACACAATTGACACTAACTTCTTTTTGCGGGATGCTAGCGCAGGCGAGGATAGAAACAGTGGAAAGCCGTGAATCGCAAACGAGAACTGAGCTTTTTCTTTTCCTGTTCTCTCGGGGAGAGGAATGCAGAACTTGTTGCTGGGCGAGTTGGTTGACATTCTGAGAACACATGGTAGTGCAAAAAATCGAAAAAAATTCTTAGGAAGAAGGGAAGAGGAAACAACAGGTCGAGCGCTAAACTTCAATTGAATTTATTCAAACAGAAGGGCCAAGAATGACAACATACGCGCATGCGTGCATGGGTGTCATCGAAGGCGAAATTAAAATACAGAATTTCACAGGTGTGTTTCATTGTCATACAGAGAAACCGATGTGTCACTAATACAACTCGTGCCTCTCTTTTTTACGTGATATGCCTCCAAAAGTTACCGAGCCAACGTATCACCACTCCTGCGAATTATCTATGTCTCACGCAATCTTGGTTCGCATCCGCATGTCTTGCAGTGCGCAGGTAAATGCGTCACGCCTTTGTCTATTACTGATAATTCGTGCTCCCGTGCTCGGACATTGACACATCTGCCTGTTTGGCCCACATAGGTCTTCCCACCGGACGTCGCCATTTCATACACGACGCCCTTCGTGCCATCCACGTACGATATGGTGTGCTTTCTCCCGCATCTAGACTTTTTTTTTTCGTCAATGCACCCAATGCACGGACACAGTCCAGCCAACTTGCGTGGCGCCGAGGACACAACAGGCATACCGAACCTATTCGCGACTTTCTTCATGTTGTGGGAAAGATTGTGGACGTAATGCACCACTGCGGGCTTACGTCCTTTTTGGACGGGGCCCGGCATCTTTTGGTTTGTGCCCTTCACCTTAAGAACAAGGGTTTTAGAGACCTCGCCTATGACCGAGCACGGATAGCCGGCTGCATGTAGCCTCGCCAATTTGTTGTCGAAACTAGCCTGCATCAAGTGCCCTCACGAAGTCTTGTCCTCACTCGCTGCAGGCTAGTTTCGACAATCAATTGGCGAGGCTACATGCAGCCGGCTATCCGTTCTCGGTCATAGGCGAGGTCTCTAAAACCCTTCTTCTTAAGATGAAGGGCACAAACAAATAAATGCCCAGCCTTGAGCACTGCATGGGCCCGGGCCGGACCGAAAGCTCGAGCCCGACCCGGCCCGCGGCACGGGTCGGGCCGGGTAAGTAATTGTTGGATCGGACCCGGGCCGGGCGCGGGCCCATGAGCTTCGGGTCCAGGCCGGGCCCGGGTCTCATACGTGTCGGTAGTGGCGCGTATATGCTTTTTGGGATTTATCATCCCGAACCTAGTCAGTCTATGTCAGACGCCGTAGGGGAAGGCTCCGGCTAATTTAGACCACCTGAAGTGCATTAGCCTCCACTGAAATCGCACGATGCAAGAAGTCTAGCATTCTGCGTCCATCAGTATGTGACATGTAATTTCGGAAAAATGCCTCATATAAGTTCCCGCTATTATATTGAATGAAATACGTTATTGCGTACAGTGTATCAAAAGAAATAGTAGTCAGCTGAGCACTGCGGCAAGTGTGAAGCAACTTTACACTGCGCAGATTAGTGCATGTAAAATGCCCTCATCGGTATCATGGGAAAAATTTCGAGTATGCAGCTACGCTGGCATGCCCGCCGCGCCTGCTTCCGCCTTCGTGACTCTGTAGATTTGTCACCGCGACTCGTGAGTCATTAATACCTGAGGAGCTGCTTTTCCTGCAGTTTAGCGAAAGAAGCGAAGTGACTCTTGGCACAGGCTCGCCGATCCACGCAGATGTTACTGATTTTTGTGCTAGCAAGGCAGTTGCAAATATTTATGATTTGGCAATTAGCGAACCAGAAGTAGCATTTAACTTGGATGCTCATGATATCGAGTATGTTTTTGCTGATTCTCGCGGCCACCTGCGTCGTCGTCACACTTCGTCAGTAATTGCTCATTCGTCGGGGCACAAGTGTTCTCATGGCGCTGAAGAACGTGGAGGCACTCCCGAGATAGAAGTGAGCAAGTACCTAGGGAAGGTGATAATCAATATGATTTACTGCAGTACCCTTTGTAACGGGCGGGCGTACTGGCACCCTTTACCGCATAAATATCTAAGGAGTCCAGCGACACCCCATGTGGACAAATTTTTCATCCCTTCAAGCTTCCATCTTCCCTCGAACTTCTGCCGCTTTTAGAATTTAGCGGTTAAGTAACACACAACAAAACGGGAGACATGAGCCCCTCCTCTTGTAAAAAAAAAAACATATGACAGCTCCGCTGCTGTAAAACCTCAGGCCGTGCGTAGCACGGGCACCCAGCAATTCCCATTCGTAGAGTTCCCACTGCTCCATTAGCGTCCATGACGTCAACGTTTGTGGTAAACAAGTACGGTTTCTCCGGCACGACTAGAATTTGTTAGGCAGATTCCTTAAGTCTGTGTGCGATATGTGCGCTACTTTTTTGTTGACATTTATCGGCTGCGGTGTCACCGTTGCGTGTTAAATGTACCATGATCCAAAATCGTGGCGCGGGTAGGTCGGTTGGTGCGCTAACATAAGATGATTATAGTGGGTAATACAGGTTTTCCGGAAGCTATATACAGAGGCATAGACTAAGTATTCTGTGCCGCACTTGAGATGCCTAACACACTGCATGTTGAAACAAAAGCAGAAGGGCCCAAGTTCATTCACATGATGGAACACAACTTATTTTATTGACTGAACAGTTGACACCTTCTGAAGTGAAGCCTGTACTGAAGCAATAGAATATGCCTGATCCGCGTGAAAAGTCCTTCCACGTGGATGCAACCCCTGTCGGAAGTTTGCTTTACAGCGAAAGCTGTATATGGCTAGGAGAAACGAAAAACCGTTCGGCATCTGTGTCACGAGCGGTCTCCATTGGCTGTGCTATAGGTTACGTCGTTCTGAGCGTCGTACCCAAGCGTGCGCCATTGGCTGGACCGTGAATAACGTCACCCATTCCATCGCAGCCGTGGCGCCGAGCACGCGCGCATAAGTTTCGACTGACAGCTTCCACATGGGTGAGATACGGATCCTACGAACTCCCGAACAGCGCACAACTTTAGAAGAGCGCCGACAGTGGAAAAGTGAGAGCTCGGATTCGCCGGGCCGATGCTGCAGTCCGGGCACAAGAACAGGCCCGCGAAGCCTAGTGCAGGCAGCAACTGCGTACCGACGATCCAGCAGCCTTCCAAGCCGCGCTAAATCGCGAACGGGAATGCAAGCGCCGGTGGCTGGCGGATTTTGCAAAGCACGCCGCCGAGTTAGCTCGCGATGTCAAACGCTTGCAACAACGGCGCGCCGAAGAAGCGGTGTTGCGGGCAGAACAGCGTCGACGTGATAACTGCGGGAGCGCGTTCGCCGGGGTGAACGCCCGCTTTCGGCGGGAGTTTTAAATGCGAAGCATTTCTTAGCGAACTTCGGCAAGTTTGAGCGTATCAATCTATCTATCTATCTAGCCGCCTACGAATTTCTGCTCTCCTGGCCGTTTCGCTAATCGGATGTTTACGAAAATTGGTATGCCACATCATGACTACATGACGAACATAAATGACAGGTCATAACATCAAAATCATGACATGCATGTCATGAGCGACATGATTTACATGCCACGGTCTTGGTGCTCTCCTGGCCGTTTCGCTAATCGGATGTTTACGAAAACTGGTATGCCACATCATGACTACATGACGAACATCAATGACAGGTCATAACGTGAAAATCTTGACATGCATGTCATGAGCGGCATGATTTACATGCCACGGTCTTGGTGCTCTCCTGGCCGTTACGCTAATCGGATGTTTACGAATACTGGTATGCCACATCATCACTACACGACAAACATCAATGACAGGTCATAACATGACAATCATGACATGCATGTCATGAGCGGCATGATTTACATGCCATGGTCTTTGCTCTCCTGGCCGTTTCGCTAATCGGATGTTTACGAATATTGGTATGCCACGTCATGACTACATGACGAACACAAATGACAGGTCCTAACATGAAAATCATGATATGCATGTCATGAGCGGCATGATTTACATGCCACGGTCTTAGGGCTCCCCTGGCCGTTTCGCTAATGGGATGTATGCGAAAATTGGTATGGCACAACATGACTGCCTGAGGAACATAATTGGCAGGTCATAACATGAAAAATCATGATATGCGTGTCATGAGCGGCATGATTTACATGTCACAGTCTTGGTGCTCTCCTGGTCATCTCGTTAATGGGGTGTATACAAAAATTGGTATGGCACAATATGACCGCACGGCGAACATAAATGACAGGTCATAACATGAAAATCATGACATGCATGTCATGAATGACATGGTTTACATGCCACGCGTTTCGTTAATGGGACGTATACGCTAATTGGCATGCCACAACATGACTGCATCACAAACATAAATGACAGGTCATAACACGAAAATCATGACATGCATGTCATGAGTGACATGATTTACATGCGACGGTCTTGGTGCTCTCCTGACCGTTTCGTTTATGGGATGTATACGGAAATTGGTATGCCACGACATGACGGCATGGCGAACATGACTGACAGGTCACAACATGACAATCATGATATGCATGTCATGGGCAACATGATTTACACGCCACGCGTTTCGTTAACGGCATGTATACGTAAATTGGCATACCACAAGATGACTGCATCATGAACGTAAACGACAGATCATAACATGAAAATCATGACATGCATGTCATGAGCGACATGATTTACATGCCACGGTCTTTGTGCTCTCTTTGCCGTTTCGTTAGTGGGATGCGTAGGAAAATTGGTATGCAACAATATGACTGCATGGGCAGATGACGCATAGGCAGATGACGTGGGCTTTTTCTGTAGTGATAAAAAGAGTGTAAGAACTGCTCTTGCAATTACAGAAGATTTTTGCGGCTTCTAGAGCCAGTGTTAACTTTGAAAAAAGCTCAGGCTTTTGGTGTGGACTATGGGCCACAACGCCGTCACACTATGCAGGAATTGAGTGGAAAAAAGACATACGCTATTTAGGTGTCCCTCTCTCACAGTAGAGGAACAGCAACAATCACTGGTCGGGAGAAGCTAAGAACCTACAAAGCAAAGCAAACTCATGGCAAGGGAGCAATTTGTCAATGTTTAGTCGCGCTGAAGTTTGCAATGTGTTTTTAGTTTGACGTCTCATGTATGGTGCTCCAAAGTACTGCACTGCTCACCACTCCGCATTCAGGCACTGCCTCGTGTACTTGCAACATTGATTTGGAGCTCCAGTCATGAATCCATGAGGCGCGACAATCTGTTCGTCCCACTTGAACGGGGTGGCCTCGGATTAGTCCATCTCTTTGTTAGGCAAATTGTTTCTCGACTGTTCTTTCGTGAAAGCGACCATCCATTTTTGCGTGAAATGCTACAGGTCCGATTAGTTCAGCACCTTCCTAATATAGTAGTTTCATCAGATGTCGTAGGTACTTCACAGGCTCCTTGGGGCTTCCTCAAGGAGGTTGTAGACTCATTTCTTTTCCTGAAAGTTAGATTTAGCCTAGAGTATATTGTTACTGCTGGTGGACTCGATTTTTCCAGATCCTTTGTATCGGACACCTTATTTAAGTCGGCCGTATCAAAACGTACTTAGAAGGGTTTCGAAAATGTGTATACCTCCCGGTGTTAAAACATTTTTCTTAAAACTGCATTCGGAAACGCTTCCTGTTAAAACCTAGTTGAACGCGAAGGGCTCAGCTTCACACTTTTCTTCTATTCAGAACAAATAGGCAGCAGAGCAACTACACAAACATTTCGAGAAGTTCAACGCTGATCTATACGCGAGCCCTGCCGCCCAATGGAAACAAGGTGCGGCGAGCCGCATGACGCGTCGTCAGTGAGGAGGCAGTGACAAACGGAAGTTGCGGCCGGCACTTTGGGTGGGGGCGCTGCACATCGGCGAACGTGAGGCGCACGTTACCGAGAGAGAAGCGCCCATGTGGTCCGGTACTTTATTCTAAGCGCGGTTACAGTTTCATGTACAGTCGCGCCCACTGTTAGAGGGGACGCGGCACGCGTGGCCGCTCTCTTCGGGCCACCAAGCGGGCGCCGCGCGAAGTATTGCGGCGCAAGCGCAATCAGCGCCAGAGGCGGATTTGGCTGCGCGTCGTCTGCTACGGTGCCTCCCACTTCGCCGCACGCGCTCTGGTTCAAAATTCCAAAGCACGCGCGCAATCTAGGTTTCGCCGCTCGAGGCGATGTGGGAGGCACCGTAGCAGACGACGCGCAGGTAACTCCGCCTGTGGCGCTGATTACGCCGCGATAGTTCGCACGGCGCCCGTCGTGGCGCTCCGCGGAGCGCGGTCACCCGCTCCGTGTTCCCTCTAACAGTGGCCGCGACTGTACGTTTTTATTTTATGGTCCAGCTGTTTCGTTACGCGTTTCTAGCGTGGAGTTATCAGACGCGTTACGGTATACGCAATGCCAAAGAATTGTTGTGTGCCGCGATACAAATCCAATGCTGCGAGGAACTCTGACCTTTCTTATCACGAGCTGCTGGCGAAGCAAAATCTACGAGATGCCTGGCTGCGACGCATTTCGCGATAGGGCAACGAAAAAGGCAGTTAGTGGGTGCCGTACTCCAGGGCCGTCGTTTGTTCGATTCACTTCAAAGAGGAAGACTACAAGGTAGGTTTGAAACGGAAGGTGCTGCGGCCGACCGCCGTGCTGTTCCCCTGCATACATGCAGCCCGCGGCCTTGAAGAAACGCCAATCAATAATACGTGTAGCGCCTGCCACTACCAGAACTAATGTAGACGACTCAGTGCAGGAGCTGTGTGCAGGATCAGAAAACGAAGAATCCCCACCGATCTGATGCGGACTTTGGTAAAAATGAAGGCGACGTCAAGCTCCGCGCAACGCCGGCGCATGCGGACGAGGTCGCTTGTCCGGAAAACTGCTGGGCCACGGGGTGCAGCTTGCAAGGCGATGAGGAAGCGCAAGAAGCCAGACAACGTTCAGTTTAACAAACTTTAGGGCAGATATCAAGAGGAACGCGCACCGCCTGCAAATACATGCTAGCAGACTCAACGAGCGAGTACAAAAGCTGCAAAAAAAAAAAAAGATGCGACGGCGTTCAGGAGAAGCTAAATGAATACGAAGAGGATCGAGCCGTGCAGTCAATAACGAAGAAAAGCCGCAGCGGAGGGCGAAAAAAACGGCCGAGTTTCTCGCTGAAGAAAATTAAAATTTTAGTAAGACCATACCAACATGGTAAGAGAATGCAGTTTGAGAACGTGTGCTGTGGAAGGCAATGTCTCGTAAAACGTATGACCGCGTGATGGTGAGAAAAAGCTTCTCAGGCTGCCTTTCCGTTACGCTGGGAAATTTGTTGGGTCATCTACAGGAGAGACCGGAATAACCAGCCTTATCCGCGAACGTCTGCAAGTGGAAAGGCATAGTTCACTCTCAGATACAGAGCCGTACTGCAGCCTTATAGTTGATGAAATGTCAATACAGCAGAAAGTTACTTATGATCGACAAGTGGATAGAATTTTTGGGCTCGTCGATGTACAGTGCCATGCACGAGAGCCTGCTTCTGTGGTAGCCAATAGGCTTCTTTGCTTTGTTTTGTGTGAACTGTCCACAGCGTAGGTGTTTCCAGTGGGTTATTTTAGGGGCGAAGCTCCTTACGGCGTAGGCTTCTGTGCCGTAGTTGTCCGTCGTAGCCACCTCGTCTAGTTCGTGAAGTGATCACTAGATGGCGTTGGTGGCGCCATCTAGTGATAGATATCCCGAGGTATTTGTACGAGAGTACAAATACCTCGGGATATGGATAAATGATGGGAATAGATACATGGAAGTACAAGAAAAAGCTATGATAGTTAAAGGAAAGAGGAACTCCGCAATAATGAAGCATAGAGCGCTGTGGGGTTACAACAGGTACGAGGTAATTCGAGGTTTGTGGAAAGGTGTAATGGTGCCAGCACTTACATTCGGAAACTCAGTGGTGTGCATGAGGTCAGAGGTACAATCAGGGCTGGACGTGAATCAGAGGACGGTCGGACGTCTCGCACTGGGCGCCCATGGGAAGACCACAAATGAGGCTGTTAAGGGAGATACGGGATGGTCTGACTTTGAGGGAAGGGAAGCTCAGAGTAAAATTAGGTACGAACAGAGATTAAGGAATATGAAAGAAAGTAGATGGGCAGCGAAAGTATTCAGGTATTTGTATACGAAGAACGTTGATTCACAATGGAGGAAGAGAACTAGGAAGCTTACCAGTAAGTATACATCCAGTAACGAAACGGATGGGAAGAAAAAGAGCGTTAAGAGCATGGTCAGAGCGGCGGAGAAATCGGATCGGATAGCAAGAATGGAGAAGAAACCGGCATTGTACAACTACCGAAAAGGGAAAGACGAAATCAAGAGAGAAAAATTTTACGATAATTCAAAGGGAAGCGCTTTACTGTTTGAGGCAAGGTCCGGTTGCCTGAGAACCCGAAGTTCCAGAGCGAAATTCAATAAAGAAGGGGATACATGTACGTGCTGTGGAAAAGCTAGGGAAACGACAAACCATATTTTGATTGAATGTAGAGATGTCCACCCAGTGTAGCTGTGGACACTACCCTACAGGAGGCCATGGGTTTCAGGAGTAACAGCGGAAAGCTGAACATGCCGGCGATAGATATAAGTAAAAGGCGCTTAGAGCATTGGTGGCGCAAAAGTATGGAGCAAACAAAAGCGCAAGGTAGTTCGGGTAAGATTGTTACATCACAGCAGAACGATAATAGATGTAATAAAAAGACGAGGAAAAGAATTAGTTGTGAAAATATGTGTGATTCGGGAAAAGAAATGGTTGTAAACGAAAAAGAAATAAAGCTAGAGCTTGGTGGCCCGGCCACAGCCCCGTTATAACGGGGACGCTCATAATATCCATCCATCCATCCATATGTGTGATTCGGGAAAAGAAATGTTTGTAGAGGAAAAAAATAACGCTGGAGCTTGGTGGCCCAGCTACCGCCACGTTATAAAGCGGACGCTTCTAATATCCATCCACCCATCCATCCATAGAGATACACGGTAAAGGCTAGTGTGACGGGATATCAGTAGATGGTGCTAGCGCAGCATGTTTGACGAGTTAAAAGACGAGATGGCGCTGCAGCGCTCCCTCTATTCAGATGTATCGGAGCGCATAGTGTGATGAACGATCACTAGATGGCGCGCGTGAGCACGCCTCTCATTGGATGGAGGCGATCGTCCGAGATGTTTCGATGCAGTGCGATGGGAGACCGCTAGGGTTGAGAGCTATAAAATGCGCTCGCTCTTGAATGATCCCAGAATGATCACGAGATGGCGCTGCGGTGCTGCTTAGCTAGTACGTGAATTGATCAATAGATGGCGCTGCGGCGCTCGCTGTTTCGTTGTCGCGTCGTAGCCACGGTCGCGGTCGCGCTCAGCGCCTGTCTCCCGGCGCGCGAGCTCTCTCACTCTTCCGTCTGCTGTCTTGTGAGAGAGAGAGAGAGAGAGCGAAAGGCGCGCATTGACTATAGAAGCGCTCTTTCTTCGATGAACGCTCTACCAGCTCGCAAAGAAGGAGAACGCGCCCTCACCCGCGTGAGACAACGTTGGCGCAGGCAGCGTCTCCTAGCGAGTTTATTGAAAAATACCGACTGCTCGTGCTGGAGAACCGTTCACCGGTCACCCATATATATATATATATATATATATATATATATATATATATATATATATATATATATATATACACTGGATCTTGACTTCCAATGAAGTGTCGGTGGGAGATTTCACTTGTGCGTAGTTTAACTATAAGGATTCGTAGCGTGCGCGTTAAATAAATTAATCCGGAACTCAGCACGATCTACGATGAACATCCGGAGCTTCGCCCACTCATCAAGATTCACTCCGAGGATATGCGTGGATTTTTTTTCACGAGAAGTTTGAAGCACGATAAGGTGGTTTTCTTGACGCGCACTGTCATCAAAGCAGTTGAAGAAATAGGATTTAGAATTGTCCACATTTTCCCTGAGAACTACCAAAGCAACAGAGCCATGTTCCGGAACTTGTCTGATGACAACACACTCCAGCATGTCGTCCCACGTCCAAAGGGCGAAGGTGATCCTCTGTTTTTATCATTTAATCCAAAAAGCTTGAGGACGAACTTCCTTGAAAGGGAAATGTCCGACGGTATCGAGCCAGTCAGACGAGTCGTTTTCCTGAAGGCTGTCTACACAATCCGGAGAGATATTCTAGTCAAGCCAGTGCGACTGTTTAGCCGTGCTCACTTTGAACTCAGCAATCTAGAAAAAATGAAAGTCTGCCGCGCGACATTGCTCTTCTTGCCTATGGTAATCTCCATCCTCGAATAACTCCACAGAAATCTTCGATCACATGACAAGGCTGCGCAGTTTCAGGATTGTCGGTCAACTATCACATTCATGAAATATGTTGCAAAATAACTTGATGAGGGCTAGTTGGTGCATATCTAGAGCAAAGAAGTAACAGTGCAAAGGAACACAGACGACGAAGAAACGAAGACCACAGGACAAGCGCTGACTGCCAACTGAATGTTTATTGCGTGAAAACCAGCCTATTTATACATTCCCAGAGAACATGCGCACAGCAAAACACTCGCAATCACAAATACATTCGTTATTTCATGAAGTCTATCTCCTTCTGTGATAGTGCAAGTGAGGGCGAACTAACACAATTATCTCCTTCTTGACTGATCCAGAACGCCTCTAAACTTTCTCTTTCTTTCTTATATTTTCCTTTGCCAATAAATTTTGTTTTTTTTTTAATTATGGGAACACATGTGGACTTCTTGCAATGGTCAAATGGTGGCCATTTAGTAGACCATTACAAGAAGTGCACATGCGTTCCCATGTTTAAAAAAAATTTATTGGTAAAGGAAAATATAAGAAAGAAAGAGAAATATTAGAGGCGTAGCTCTTTAGACAATGTGCTCAGGCTTTCCAGAAAGCCTCTTTCCCGCAAAGCCCTGCGATTATAGAGAAGACTGCGCAAAACTTGAATAGTAGTGTTCAAATACAAGAAATTTGCATCTGTGAGTCATGCGTCATTTTAACTGAAGCCCTCTTTTCACCAGTTCTCAGAATCAACAAAACGATGTTTTGCACGTCAACACTGCCCTATATCTTTAATTCCATATCTGACGCTGGGCTCCCTTCACGACACAGAAAGCATACTCGTAAAGGCGCTTCATTGATGAGGTCATCTGTGTAAACACAAATAGAGCACTTAAGTGACCCCTGGTACCGGCACGTCGTTTTTTTTCCCTACTTTACTAATTTCTGCTTCCTTTTCCCTTGCCGGATATCACGCGTGCCACTCTCTCGCACGCGTCGGGCACTTCCGCGCAGTCGACGCACGACATCTTGACGCCGTGTCGAACGTCGGCGCGCGTCGTCTCCCCTCAAGCAAAGAACCGCATTTTCAAATGTAAGTACTGGAACCATTTCACTTTTCCACAGTTAAGTTTCACCCTTCCCAAGCATAGTTATCAATCACTGGTGGCTTTTCCCAGTCTCTAAGGTGCGTTTCTGTAACCGAACGCACACCTGTTAGTTGTCTATCTAAACGCTTCACCTCAGTCTCTAACTACTTTTGGATTCTTCTACCGCCATGCATATTTATGTAGCCTATTGCACGACGAGCTCTCCGTTTGATCTTTTTTCTGTTATTGACAGTGATGCTAGACTGAGGTTCCGCCCAGGGACCTCCTTCACTACTACCTACCCTGCCGCCTGATCCCATGCCTACCTCCTTCTTTGCTGATGTGAAGCGCCACCGCCGGCGCGGCGGAGGGAGCAACAACTATAGCTATCACCGGCGGAGAGGCGCGTCCGGCTGGCCGTGCCATGTTTCCATTGGGCGGCCGTGCCTCGGCTGCTATCGTACACACACGGAAAAGGGAAACGACTAATGGTTTTCAAGCATGCAGTTCTTGCTTGCCTAGAATGCTAAACAATTTTCAAATTTCTTATGAAAACGTTCGCACACCTTCTAATACTTCTATTTTGAATCATCATCATCATCAGCAGCAGCAGCAGCAAAGCAGCAGCCCATCTCATGTTCACTGAAGGACGAAGGCCTCTCCTAATGCTCTCCATCCCTTCCTGTCAAGCGCGAGCTCATTCCATTTGATGCCTGCGAATTTCTTAATTTCGACACTCCATCTTACACTCTGTCGTCCACGACTGCGCTTACCCTCTCTTGGTATCCATTCCGTCGTTCTAACTGTCTATCGGTTGTCTAGCCTTCTCATCATGTGACCTGCCCATGTCCATTTTTGCTTTACTCCCACTATTATGTCGGCTACCCCTGTCTGTTCACTAACCCACTCGACTCTTTTGCTATCTGTTAGAGTAACGCCTATCCTTTTTCGTTCCATAGCCCGCTGCTTGGTTCTTAACTTCCTTTATAGCTTCTTTGTAATTCTCCAAGTTTCTGCCCCGTATGCCAGTACTGCCAAAATAGAGTAATTATATAACTTCCGCTTGAGTGATAATGGCAAGTTTCCTATTTAGAATATGCTTTGTTAAACATGTCCTTTCAATACTTCCCTCTTTGTATTGGAGATGTTTAGCAGTATGTGTACATATTTGTTTAGCATTCACTTGGTATTTATTCTTGCTTTACCGTTTTGTCGCCACATGGAACCTGGAGATGTGGGGCTTGTCAAGCTGTTTCAATACAGTTTATTTTTTTCCCTGTCCCAACCACTTGCTGTGAAACTCAATGCGGTAAATAAGCTCAACCCAAGCAGAAATTATCAAAGCTTGGTAGGAGCTGTTATCTCGGCCAGGTATCACTCCGCAATGCCGATTAACTGTCCGGTCAGATATCTAGAAAAATTGTCGTTTACTTCGCAATAAAGAGACTAGTTTGCATGCCTTCTTCGAAGTAAGGCCCTCTCGTTTCTGGGCGCCGAGGGCGCCGACTGCCAGAGGTCAAGTTTCTTTTTATTTTGTTTTCTCTAGCTGTGCGTCATGAACGACATAAACAACATCTCACGAATTTATGATCAGTGCCAGTACCTCATATATACATTTTGTCAGCGACTATACGTGTGGTGCAAAAACAATAGGCTGAACCTAAATGAATCCAAAACGAAATGTGTCCTGTTTCGTCCACAGGAATCTGTAGAAGTAGCATCTGGGCGCGCAACGCTAGGTCCCTATCAAATCACTATTGAAAGATATAAAATTGCTAAGAGTCAACTTTATGCAGTACATGTCGTGGAATAGACATATAAAAAGCTTACTGATTAATTAAGTAAAGCTGCTGGTGTGTTGGGTCGTTGTGATCACATTCTTCCGGCTAATGTGAAATGGTCTTTGTACTACGCTTTGCTGAATTCCCACTTGTACTATGGCGGATCAGTGTGGTGAAACACTACACTTACACACCTACACAAACTTGCATTATTATAGAAAAACGCAATAAGGTCTATTGAAAACACCCCGTTCTTAAAACACTTAGATCCACTTTTTTTTGTAAGTACAGAATTATAAAATCGCCCCGCCATGGTGGTCTAATGGCTATGGTACTCGGCTACTGATCCGAGGGTCGCGGGATCGAATCCCGGCTGCGGCGGCTGCATTTCGATGAAGGCGAAATGTTGAGGCCTGGGTACTGTGCGATGTCAGTGCACGTTAAAGAACCCCAGGTGGTCAAAATTTCCGGAGCGCGCCAATACGGCGCCACTCATAATCAGAGCTGGTTTTGGGACGTTAAACCCCACATAACAACAACACAATTATAAAATCGGACCAAATCGACCTTTTACCACGCATTGCAATAACTTCTTTTATTTTGTATAGCCCGTAACCTCCCTGCTGTAATGTCCTGCGGGGCGATGCAGGTAACTAATAAATAAAATAAATAAATACAATCTACACCCACAAATTACTAATAATGTATAAAGGTGCTCAGCTTGGCAAACTTGAGAAGTTCGTGGACCTGGCAAGCTTAAAGGAAACAACAGCGTTGTATCCCTTAAGGTACATACCACCATATGAAATTCCCTTCTATCGCACACATCATAGTACAGAGAGCGTTAAACACACAGTGCCACATACAGTAAACGCATACTATTGACACGTGCGGTTGTTTTCGTTTGTTTAAAAGAGAACGGCGTTATCACCTTTCCGTAAATCACAAGCTTCTTCTGATTGCTTGCGGGAGCACGGTTATCACTTTTTGTTAGGATCAACGTAGGCCAGGTTTACCTTGCATGTCACTTCAGGAACCGTGTCGATCATTATTGAAACTTGGCATGCCTGACGCGTACATTTGAGTGACTTCTGGAATTCCAGAGATAATGCGAGAACGCGTTATGACGTGTGTGTAAAAGCCGACGCATTACGCCGCCAGTCTTTCCGTCGACGGTCGACTGTCCAAGACGCTCTCCATTGTCATTGGCTTTGTTTTGCTGGGCACAAGTGCGCCCAATAAACAGTTTGCCTGACATTCTATTGAGTTCGGCGGGCTTCCTTTTGAGTGCTGCGTGCGTCACGACCACGTGAAATCTGGTGGAGGGGCTTCTCGGTCCATGTACTGCTCGCCCCCGTCCAGCCGCGAGCCAAGCCCACGCCGCCAAGAGGACGACTCTCCAACCCGGTATATCGAGCTAGCCGCAGACAACTAGGACTCCCGCCAGAATACCAGCCGCTTCCCGATAAGGACAAGGAGACAAGGGCTACAATGAAACCAGCATCCACGACGACGGAAGCAAGGTCTCCGGTAACGGTATTCTTTCAACTTGCAAGGTCCCCGGCAGCTTGGAAGACGCCGCAAGGACTTGGTACGAGAACCGTGAGTCAACGCTTCGAACCTGGGACGACTTCCGCGCTGCTTCTCTGCCCACCTTTGCAAGCGTCGTGCGGAAGGAAAGAACCGCATCGCTATTGAGACTCGGGAGATGACGCCACTTTGCCGCCACGCCAACATGTCTGAGAAGACCCAGGCAGCACAGATGCTCGGGCCAATATTGTTTTTTTATTGGCTTACGGAGGTCCAATGAAGGCCCTGTGATACCACTCATAAGCCAGCATTGGAAATTCCATCTGTTAAGGCCTCCAACAATGGCCCATCGTAACCATTCAATTTGCAATATTGGTTCTTCCATCCTGTAAAGAATGCAAATGTGGGCCATAGTTGCCACTCAGCATACATTATTGGTGCGTCCAGTGCACAAGGATGGTAATGATGGGTCAGTTTCTACATAGTCCTATCAATATTGGTTATGTAATGGCGGCAGGCTGTATATATTGTCCAATCAATCTCACTGCATAGCCAATGCTGGACTTCCAATGTTCTGTGTCGGACAATATTGTCCGCACACAAGAGTTGTAGCATCAATGTTGGTAACATTTGCAAGTACACATGATATATCGGGAGGCAGGTACACATGGTGGCAAGTACGCACGATTGTTTTCTTGTTTTAACAATATGAAGGGACCACTAGCTCGACTCGGTGCCGCAAATGAGTTCAGAAAGGTCATTGTGCATGTATTCAGTGCAGCGGGAAAAATTATCTCTATAATTTACGTAATTGTTTATTTGCGCAAGTTCTAGCTAAGTGTGTGAAGTAGACTAGAACTTGCACATTGGAAGTTGAGCAAACTACATCTATAACGCCATCATATGGTCCAAAATGCCCAGCAGCATGTTAGTGGCTTCCGAGCCCACGTGCATGGCATAGCAGGTCACTTTATCTGTTGTCATTGCAATATTTCCAAAATAATAGAAGTAGGCTGTGTATACTGTCCAGACATTGTCTTGTTTCTCCAATACAGGACAGCCAATGCTGCTTGCGAGACAATATTGTCCAGACGTAAATACTGTCGCGCCTATGTTGTTCACATTGGGAAGTACATGACATATTAGAAGCAATTATCTCTTTTTCATTTGAAGCAACGTTAATATATATGTACGTACCGTGTGCGCTCGCATAATTAGCGCCCACGCGTAATTTCTGCACTCCCAACTTTATGTACGGTTTACGCAAAAATATTACTTGCATGCTCTCCCCGTGACACCCAGTGCCACGTGGCGCAGGCTAGTGCTGCCCTTTTTCAGTACTGAGTATTCGGTAGCCCACGCTTCGCCATAGCCGGTCGCATTTTGATTGTTTAATAGCGACATATTGGCGATTCCTATAAAACATATTCAACATTGTGTTTGCCGATTAACTGAGAACCGTGCCGCCACGATAATTTCGCCACGTGAATACGAGTCGCTCTTGATACTGGAGTTTAGAGATGCTGCTGACAGCATCAGTGACGACGATTCCGAGTCGCACATCCGCTAATGCTTGATTGTAGCCCACGAATGCATTTGGCTGTTAAGGTATGTGTTCTGTTGAGTGAAAGCTACATTCGTTTTTGTGATACATTTCATTTGATGCATCTCAGATCAGCACGCGTAAAGATTCCTTACGCGATATTCCGAAAGTATTTGCGAAATTCTCATGTAATTTACGCACCTTTTGGAACTCCTAGATGCATGGAGAAAAAAAAAAGACACGAGTTACGCGGTATGCGCGAGTCAGCACGGTATAAGTTATGCATGAGAAAATACGGTATATGCAAAACGTTCGAAAGTAAAGAAAAGCCTTTGTTATCTTTCTACCTCGAGCAGCGGGCACAGGAGCCCGCCGAACATGCAAGCCTACCACGGCAGGGGGGGGGGGGGGCGGAAGGGGGGAGTGCGTGGGCGGCACTAATCCGTTTTGCTTCGCATACCTGTTTGACGTGTTTTCTTGCAGCGAGATGGGGGTCATGCAGGCGAAGCAGCTTTCACTCTGCAGAGGTTTTTCGGGCGCACAGGTTGTGTCGCACGGGCATCGTGTATCTGCTGAAACTGGCGAGTTTACGAAGTCAGAACACCTGAGTAGTCTACGGACACGGAACTTGCGGCTGCAAACTTCCGCATAGTGAAAAAGTGGCAGCCCTGCGCTTCTTTGGACCGGACATTTTAAGTGAACTGAACAGATGAGCCTCGACGTGTTGCGACAGTTCTCAAGGTTTTCCTCAAAGCTTCGTACCGATTTTAGCCATTCGTTTATTTTACTCATTGTGTATTCTGTTGTGCTCGCACCCTCATTTTGGTGTGTGCCGGGTTTATTATAGCATGTATTACTGCGTATTTTCTTTATATTTGTCTATTTGTAAATACACACGTGGTGGGCTTTGTTGTATAAGTCGCGGCAGATGAAGTAATCGGCTCTAGCAAAGCTGTTTTGGTTCGTGTGACTTTCATGTTTGTGTTTTTGTCTTCCGTGAAACGCGTGTTTTCCCTGTGCTCTTTAACGGTCATTTCTTGTTCCTGGTTTTCGGTTCTTTCGAAGTCGTCGGTTTGTCCCCACATACCCTCCGTGCCGGATTCTGCATGCAGAAACATATCACCATATCCTAACATTCACTTATGCTGTGTTACTTGAGGAAGCGTTAAATTTCTACAATTCAGCTGTTTCGTGGAATCATTTCAGGAACCTTTCAAGCTTCAGCTGCTCCACGTAAACACGTAAACCAAAACGTGTCGCATAGGTTTAGGCATATGTTTTCTTGTGCCTCTTCTTTTTGGTTTTGGTGCTTATGCGTTTAGTTTTCTCGAGGCTGATCATGTACAATGGACTTCAAACTTAGAGTGAATATTGATTTGTTGATTTTATCAGACCTTTCTTTTCAATCCCTTCTCATGTCTCTTATACTCACGAATAAAATGTGTCACAAAGAAGACATTTTGCTTATTTGTATGTGTGTATGTGTTCGAAAGATACGTTTCGCAATTAACATACGAGTGCGTAGACCATTTATGTCTGTTTTATGCTATCGTCATAACCACGAATCGTGAACATAACCAAATTCATTGCCCAAGCTGGCAATACATACATGCATACTAAGGACGAAATAAAGCTATTGTTACTCCCATAATTTACTAGATATTCTAGCTTTTTGCCTAGAGCCAGACGCCTCGGCAAAACAAATTTAAGCGCATGCATGATAGCCAATAAAAAAGATGGGGAAAATATAGAATCAGCCAATAAAGGAGGCTGGCAAGAAACGCTGCCGCATCCAGCGATGAATGCTGGCAAAAAATGATGGACAGCCATCAATAAAGGCTGGAAAGAACGGTTAGAGCTTCCATTGTTTATCCAAGCTTACCAATATTGAAAATACAAATGATGGACAATGTTGGCCAAAGCCATTCTTTCCCAATTTTTCCAACGTTATACGACTGGTATCCAACATTGGACTAATCTAGTCAAAAGTGTAGCATCGGACCCGAAATCCAGTGTAGTTCCAATATTGTATCCAATGTTTTCCAACGTTGCGCGAAGGTCGGTCCAATGTTGTTGTGCTGCCTGGGGAAGGTTCACCTGTTTAGGCGAGGAGTGAAGCAGGAGCTCTTCACCGGACTAACCAGAAACCCGCCAAAGACGACTCAAGAGTTCCTTTCCGAGGCTACCACCATTGAGAAGACCCGCGAGATGCGCACCCGGAAATACAATCGCGGCATGTGCCCAGACATTGCAGAAGTCCAAGGACTCGGCCCCGACGAGCCACGCGAGACCTTAAGGGCTATTGCTCGCAAAGAACTGCGCCGGATGTTCCCGTCGTCGCAGCCCCAAGTCGCCTCCCTCGAAGAAATTGTTCGCGAGGAAGTACAGGGGTCGCTGAGCGTTCCCGAAACACCGCAGCCCCAACCGGAGGTGATGACATACGTCGCTGCTGCACCCCGACCTTTCGCCGCTCCTCGCCCACGCCAGGACCAAACGCCTCCGCAGTTTCGTCGCCAGCCACCACCGCCACATGCGACGCTCTGCAGCTCGCAGGTAATCCAGCGCGAGCCGAGGAAAACTGACGTTTGGCGCACCACGAACCATCGCTCACTATGCTAACACTGTGGCGAAGCTGGGCACACATACCGCTACTGCCAGTACCGTGAGATGGGACTGCGTGGCCGCGACGTCAACGCGCCACCGCGCCCGTTTGACCGACTTCGCGACATCGCCCACTACATCGCCGGATCGCAGTGGCAACGACGACGACCATCCCGTTCACCTTCGCCTGGCCGCTACGTCTCCCCAGATCGTCGCCAGTACACCGGCCCCACACGGGGTCGATCTCCAAGCCCCTATCCGGGAAACTAAAGGCACCAACCGATGGAGGTGGGTTGCTGCACGACGCAATGCCGAAGATCCTCCGCCGCCGCCGACAACGACGACGCACGAACCCTCCCGACGTACTCTCAGCGCGCCGCCTGACCACATTCTCCATGAGAAGGCCTCGCCGCCGACACGACATAGCAGCGCCGGAGCAAGCCGACGGAGCCGCGATCCGACGCCCCGACCTAACCGGAACTCCAGACGACAAACCAACGACCTCGACGTGATGATCAATGGCCACAGCGTCACCGCCCTAGTCGATACTGGTGCGGACTACTCTGTCATCAGTGGACTCTTTGCCGCCAAGCTAAAGAAGGTAAAGACTGCCTGGGAAGGACCAGATATCCTAACAGCGGAGGTCAACCTTATAACACCGACTGGAACCTGCACGTCAAGAGTGACGACTGATAGCCAGACGTATTCGGTGAGTTTTGTTGTCCTGCAGCAATGCTCGCGTGTCGTCATTTTAGGCATGGATTTCCTGGAACAGTACGCCGCGGTCATCGACCTAACATCCAGGTCAGTCACGCTGTCGACGGATAATGCAGTGCCGTCAGACTGCAACGTCACTTATCATGCCTTTAATGTGACAGAAGGGTAGGTAACCGTCCCGCCACTGTGCAGCGTCATCATTTCTGTTGGCACCAAACTGCCTACCAACTTAGAAGGCGTCATCGAAGGCGAGCAGCACTTGCTCCTAAACCGTCAGATGTGCGTCCCGAGAGGCATAGCCAACCTGCATAAAGGCGAAGCCAAGGTAACGGTTACGAACTTCAGCAACGAATGCAGGCACCTGAATAGGGTTACGACGGTAGCGCACATAAGTCAATTTGTGGAAATGAGCAATCCTTAGCCCTTACCGACTCTTGGGGACCCGCAACGACGACCGCAGTGTCCGCGCCCGCCTTCGACGTCTATCAAGGCCTTTCAGGCAGCAACAAAAGGAGCTCCAGCAATACAAGGACTGATTCTCGTCGTCATTGAGGCTTCGTCATACCCCTCTCGCGAAACATCGCATCATAACCGACAAATATGCCCGTCCCCTCAGTCAGAGCCCCTACGGAGTTTCACACTGGAACGCGAGGCCGTCATGCAACAAGTCGACGAAATGATGAGGGACGACATCATTCAGCCGTCTACGAGTCCGCGGGCATCACCCGTGGTGTTACCGAAGAAGCATGGAATACTACGTTTTTTGTCGATTGTCGTCGCCTGAACAAGATCACGAACCAAGACGTGTATCCTCTCCCACGTATAGACGACGCCTTGGATCGACTCTACAAGGCAAAGTATTTTTCATGGAGGGACCTCGAACCCGGCTACTGGCAAATCGACGTAGACGACAGAGACCGAGAGAAGACTGCTTTCATAACACCAGGTAGGCTGTTCGAGTCTGCGATGTTCCAACGGGTTATGGACACGGGCTTGGAGTGGCAGACTTGCCTCGTCTACTTGGACGACTAGTCGTATTTGCCTCCAGCTTCTACGAACACCTCTGGTGCCTTGAAGCTGTTCTTCAGGTAATCCAAGCCACAGGACTTAACCTGAAGCCAGAAAAGTGCCGCTTCGCATAAGAGGAGTTGTTCCTTGGCCACGCTATTAGCAAGTCGGGATTATGCCCTGATCCGCAGAAAACAGCTGCGATCGCCGACTTTCCTCTGCCCACCGACAGGAAAGCAATACGCCGATTTCTTGGCTCATGCACTTATTACAGGCGCTTCGTCAAGAAGCTTTCGCTGATCGCTGAAACAGTGACGTACCTCACGAAGGCCGAAGTCGACTTGAAATGGGAAACGACGCAAGTCGAGGCATTTCATGAACTAAAACTGCGCCTGCAAACGCCGCCAATACTCGTGCACTTCGAAGAAGAAGCCGACACCGAAATTCACATGGACGCAGGCAGCACAGGGCTCGGCGCCGTGCGCGTACAGAAGACCGATGGACTTGAAAGGTTTATCAGTTATGCTAGACGGTCACTTTCGAAGGCGGAAGTGAATTATTCCACCACAGAAAGGAATGACTTGCCATCATCTGGACTACATCGAAGTTCGGCCCCTACCTGTCAAAGTCATGCCTTTCAAAGTCCTTTCAAAGTCATGAGTGACCACCACGCCTTATGTTGGCTAGCTAACCTGAAAGATTCATCAGGACGCCTCGCATGATGGAGTCTTAGACTGCAAGAATTTCCCATCACCGTCGCCTACAAGAGCGGACGAAAACACTCCGACGTCGACTGCTTGTATCGCATCCCCGTCGATCCGCCGCCCCAGGGTGACCAGGACGATGACCCCTTCTTTGGACCCATAAGTACCGACGACTTCGCGGAACTCCAACGAGCTGACCCAGAGCTCAAGAGCCTCATAGACTGCCTGTAGGGAAGACTGTTGTCGTGCCAAAAGTATTCCGCCCAGGACTAGCTTCGTTTTAAGGGCGAAGCTCCTTAGGGCGTGGATCTGTCCTTCCTCCGATGTAGTATGTAGCCACCTGTAGTTTTATGAAGTGCTCACTAGATGGCGTGATGGCGCCGCGGTGCTCGCTTCATTCAGATATATGGGAACGCATAGCATAGGAGTCTGTCTGTTTGTCTGTCTGTCTGTCAGCCTGCCCGTCCGTCCGTCCGGTTGTCTCTCTGTCTGTCTGTCCGTCCGTCCGTCCGTCCGTCCGAGCACTGCAGTGCTGCTGTATGTGAATTGATCAATAGATGGCGCGGAGGCGCTCGCTGCGTGCTCTAGTGTGATAGGAGAGCGCTAGATGGCGACACACAGTGTTTGTCACATCTTTGATGATGTACTGGGCAAGAGTCACGGAAGATTCACGGTTTTTACCGATGAACCTTCGGAGCTTCGCCCACTCATCATGATTCAGTCCGTGGATATGCGTGGATTTTTTCTGCGGAACCACTTTCTCCTGAAGAAGAACTTCTCGCCACTCCGCGTCGACCACCTCCTCGTGGTGCATTCAGCGTTACGTCAGGAGGTTCGGGAAGCATTATACGACGACTCGACAGCCGGACACCTCGGTCTGTCCTGCACACTATCAAGAATACAAGGGAAGCACTATTGGCCTCGCCTCACTGGCGACGTCGCCCATTGCGTAAGGACATGTAGGGACTGTCAGCGACGCACGACGCCGACGACTAGGCCAGCCCGACTTCTGCAACCCGTGAAACCACCTCGACGACCGTTCCAGCAAATTGGCATGGACTTACTAGTGGGGCCGTTCCCAACGTCGACTTCCGGCAATAAATGGATCGTCCCAGCGGCTGGCTACCTCACTCGCTATGCTGAAACAAGGGACCTGCCCAACGGCAGTGCCGCCGAGGTCACGCAGTTTCGCCGGGGTCACGAAAGGGAACCCCTTCCCTTTCGTTATTTCATAGCTTGGGCCTCGTTGCGGCTGACTGGGTGCCTGAGGTAGCATGCGAGGGCTTATTGGGCAGCAGTCATCTCGTCTAAGTTCACGTTCAACGTGATGCCTCCTGGCAACAAAGTGTGTTCCACACACGCCGCCTTGGCCACGAGTGGTGCTGCCTAACACTCCCAGGATAATACGTACATAAATACACAATAAAGTGGACGGAGGGACGACCGCCTTCGTAGCTCAGTTGGTAGAGCATCGGACGCGACATCCGAAGATCGTGGGTTCGGTTCCCACCGAAGGCAGGTTTGTCTTTTCGTCCACTTTAATTGCTTTCTACTTTCTCCACAATTACAATACCACAAGTAACTTCCCCAATGCTTTCCTAGGCTTCATTGTCTGTTTGCTCATTAAGTTGTTTCTAACAAATAAAGAACGAGCGCTTGACCCCTTCCCTTCTTTTTATTTTATATTGTGGTGCACTGACATTCCGTGAGGCAGTTGTAGTGTACATGACTGCGCTCATGTAGGCTCCCTAGCGGTACTCGCTTCATTCAGATGTATGGGAACGCGTAGTATGGGAGCGCATGGCGCACGAGACCGCTAGGTCTCGTGCTCGCTCTTCAAGCGCTCGCTCTTGAATGGTCTCAGAATGATCACGAGATGGCGCTGCGGTGCTGCGTAGCTAGTACGTGAATTGATCAATAGATGGCGCTGCGGCGCTCGCTGTTTCGTTGTCGCGTCGTAGACACGCTCGCGCTCGCCCTCGGCGCGTGCCTCCCGGCGCGCGAGCTCTCTCACTCTTCCATCTGCTGTCTTGTGTGAGAGAGAGAGAGAGCGAAAGGCGCGCATTGACTACGGAAACGCTCTTTCTTCGATGAACGCTCTACCAGCTCGCAAAGAAGGAGAACGCGCCGTTACCCGCGAGAGATAACGTTGACGCAGGCAGTGTCTCCTAGCGAGTTTCTTGATTGAAAAATACCGACTACTCGCACTGGATAACCGTTCACCGCCCCCTCCCCACACACACACACATTATATATATATATATATATAGGCACTGGATCTTCACTTGCAATGAGGTGCCGGTGGGAGATTTCACTTGTGCATTGTTGAACCATAAGGATTCGTAGCGTGCGCGTTAACTAAATTAATCCGGAACTCGGCACGATCTACGATGAACTTCCGGAGCTTCGCCCACTCATCATCATTCACTCCGTGGATATGCGCGGAATTTTTTTGTCTCGTGACACCTTTCTTGTGTTTTTTTCGTTTTATCATGGAAACGAAGGACGGGAATAAAAACATGATTCACTGATTGATTGATCGTTTGATTGATTGATGGGTTGATTGATACCTCGCAGCTGGAATTTCGTATTCTTTAAGGTCGATACGCCATGTAGTAGCAAGAATAGAATCTTTTGTTCATTTAGTGTCCCTTTAAGGATCTGCGTAAATGCTGGCTAACAATTACTTACCTGACGTCATTTTACCTTGCGGTATGCAAGGCGATATCAACAACACTGTGTCGCATCCACATAAAACTCGCGCGGATTATTTAGTGCTTGGCGCATTTTAAGTACCCAGCATATGCATCCGTATGACATGCACCAATGAGCCCCATGCGACTACTGAACATTTCGGCAGTTCGTATTTTTGCTTAACGATTATTTGTTTTTATTTTACGCATGGGTGGCACATGTGGTATATCTTTGATTCGTGTTCCACAAACTGATCGCTTCTTCTACTACGCCCACATGTGTCGTGTTTTCGTCTCAAGCAAGGAACAGCTGGTAGCCTGCGTTGTCTTCCCTTTCTCTTCTGTGCTTGCGCAGTGAGGCACCAGCTACGTGTGAGATAAATAGCTGGCAGAAAAGTTTAGTTCCTTGCGTGAGGGCGTCTGAATTTGTTTGAAAGAATAATAAAGATGCTATGACGCAAGTACAGCATGCATGTGGAAAGTTCGAAGCAACGGCTGCGCTCTAATGGGAATGTTTTACACGGCAAGCAAAGAGTCATGCATTTTAAACGTTTACTCAAGGCAACTCGGGGGTCGACATTTGTCGCCTTTTCGTGTGCCTTGTGTCTCTCAGCTGCTACAGCGACTCACCCTGAGGAAGCAATTATCTGCTTCCTCACAAGCCAAGGCTCCCCTCACAATGTCATTGGTTTAGCAAGCTCTCTTATCACGTGGTACCAGTTCCTAGAGCTTAATTGCTTTTTTCCTTGAAAAATTTTGACGATTGAGAGGGGTCGGGGTTTTTTATTAGTACCTATGTGTGGTCTTTCATGTTCTTCGTGGAATTCTACTTGAAAATTTCAACTTAGCGCGATTTACACAGACATACAGGAAGAGACAAAACAGACAGGACGGACGCTACTAACAACTGTGTATTGTGAAGGTCACCCACCGACGTATACATGCGTCCTAACGCTTGTGCAACTAACACTTCTAGCAAGAGCCGAAGAAACCAATAGAATAACATGCACAAATCAGGCAACGGTATGCATGAGACGAAATTCAGAAGAGTGCAAACTTATCGAAGCCGCGCTAATACAGATAAGCTCGTTTTTCTTAATGTGGAAGGCTTCTAACGCCAGCCGAGCTGTGCAGCTCTTGCTTTTGCCTAGGATTGTCTCCTTGAATCTTAACTTGCAATTGCATGCAGTTACATGTGCAACTGACTGTGCGAGCTCATCTTCCCTCTTATTTACTGTTACAGCATCTTCCCTAAGACGGTCGTTCAGGCATCGTTTTGTTTGGCCAGTGTAGATCCTGCTGCACGACAAAGGAATCGAATACACGACTCCGAATGAGTACTTCGTAAAGGGAGATTCGTGTTGTGTCTTACACCCTTGGGGTCCTCTAGCATGGATACGAGGACAAATATTTTGTAGCTTATTAGGGGCATGGAATTCAAGCCAGCTGCGGTGTCAGCAACACAAACAGTCCTTAATTTGCAAAGCTTACTAATGAAGCGCCAGATAGTTGCGACGCCATGGGCACAGCGGCAAAGAAGCGGATAATGTACATGTGACACTACATAGACTAATCTTGTGCACACGATTTCCAGCTGCAAAAGTTAATAAGTTGCGCTTATAGGATAGCGCGTGAAGCCGTTTACCGTCACGTCACCACATGACGGCGGTGCGAAGCAAGTAAACTTCATTCGCCTTTGCTGGCTCTCCAGCAAAGTGCCCTCCAGCAAAGTGCACGAGGTAAAAAAGAAAATGAAAGAAAGCCAGCCGGCTGGTGGCACGTAGATGCGTAGGAGCACGCGCACAAAATAAGGGTATGGCGGCGCCGTGTTTACGCACCAAGATGGATAACTGCGTCGTCTCCTCTGCGGATCGTCTTCACAGAGAGGCATTAGCGAAGCAGCGGGTGGAAACAAAAAAAGTATATAACGGCGAAACACGGTCCGGGAAGCGCGTATCGATCAGCGCCAGCAGTCGCGCAGTAAAGAGGGGCGGCCGCCAAAAGGAAAGCAACTGCGAGGGAGTGCGGCAAACGCGAGAAACAAAAGAGTTACACACGCAAGAGAAGAAGAGTGGAGAGGGTGGTCGTGACGTCGGTTTGTGTGGCGACCAATAGCACGCTTCAGAGCCATATCGAAGGAGGAGTTTACCTGGCTTTTCTGCTCCCTCCCGGTTCTCTTTCTTTGCTTCTTTACGTCGGAGGGGAAAGAGCGGGAAGCAACAAAATCCCTCCCGCGTTGAGAGGGGCGTCGTGATAGCGCGCTGCATGCCGGGACGACCGCGTTTTCGGGAAGACGCAAAAGAGCTGTAATTTGGGAATTCAAATGAGGGCGATACGGGGAGCACTTCCCCCGACGAGCGTCGCTGTGCTTTTCTTGCTGGCACGAGCTCCACTGGCGCATCCATCGATCGCCACCTTGAGCAGCGAGTTTTGTTGCCTCCCTGCTCAGGAGAGAGCGCCGACCGATCGACTTGGCAGCTTTAATGAGCAAGTTTTTTCGAGCCGCTTCCTTGCGCAGGAGAAGAAGCGATTTGGCTCGCTCGGCGAACGAGTTTCGGTCGTGGTTTCCTGTGAAACCAGCTCTCCATAGTTAGCTGTCAGAGTAATTAAAGAAAAAAGAACAACGCCAGAAAGCTTACACTTCAAAGTGCGTATCCAGGCACTCCGAAACTCTTTTTTTTTCTTAGAAAATACAGGATGCTGTTTCAGGCTCATAACATGGGCATAGAGCTGCATTGTTCGCAAACGCTCCCTCATCGCAGTTCTTTACCGGATGCCACAGCCACGTGGAACCGAAACGGCAAATGTACTTCCCTGCAGCTAAAGAAAACAAAACTAATGCCTAAGCCTGCAGTTTGGCATGCCTGGTAACCATCTGTGTTGGTTGTTGCCGGCGTGCTATACTTTTTTCCACTAATGTAATGTGACACACTGACAGGCATATCCTCGTGCAGCGTCTAGTCCACACTAAACACGGCATACTTTTCTAATGCAGCATATGTTCCCTATTTTATGCGCATGCCTATAATTTACAAGTTGTGCAATAAGCTTTGCAAAATAAGCGTTAATAGACTTCTACAGGCCTGCTGTCTAACTGAAACTCTCAGGAACTGCTCTTAGTATTGGCTCACAATAAAGGGAGTCTTCGTATAAGAGTACAGGGAGCACGCGCAATACAAGGATAATATGTACACGAGGAAGGGGTTGCAGGAGAATTTATGCGTGCCGTGTGTCGCCTATGTATCATTCGCTCTTCTTTCTGCGACAGTTTCCGGGAACCTGTACCGTACGAAGGAATATGGAACCCGCAACGGGGATTCGGGGTGGACGAACTGTGTATCATTTGGCTAGCTGCGTGTGTAACGAGCGCTTATGAAGCACGTAAATAGGACAGCGGCGACTGAGTGTTCGTTCACACAGCCGTCAAACGGCCCGTCGCGTCACCGTCACGGCGCCGGTTTTCGTCAGGGGAGAGGGTCTCCGAGTCGTTTTCTCCTCGAAAACGGGTTGACGGAAACATAGAGCAATGCTCTACGTCGCCGTCAACCCGTTTTTGAGGAGAAAACGTCTCGAAAATCCTCTCCCTTGACGAAAACTCCTGCCGTGACGGTGACGCGACGGGCCGTTTGACGGCTGTGTGAACGAGCACTAACACGTGGCTCGCAGTGCGAGCTAACGTTGGCACTCTCATTCTTGCTCAGCCTCCTATACGATTGCGCGTTACGGTGATCTGAATTCTATAACATAGACGTCGATACTTAGAGTGGTGCCGCGCGTCGAGTAAAGCACGGAAAAAAATTAGTGAAGCTTGCACTAGTGGCGCAAGGCGAAGCTGATGGGCACGTGGCTGGAGCTGGTTGGTGTCCGGCACACCCGCATTTCGTCGAGGTCCGAGGCTTCGGGAAACGGCTCGCGATGCACTGCGAGCACCCCCCGAACGCTTTTCAAAGGTGCCCACCGAGCTTAGCCTAAAGACGTTCGGTCGAACTACAGACGGTGGCAGACGCGGCACGCGTGGCCTCTGCTTGACGCCGTCCCAACCCTTGGCTGTGCACAAACGCATAGCTTTGCGAGACACTGTGCACCCCCATGATGATGGTGATGATGATGCTCTTTCGTATTTGGCATCTACCCACTTGGGGGGGTGCTAGCCAAAACTCAGGCGGATTTCAGGTTAATTTACTAAGTTATGCTACCTGAAAGGTTTATTCGTCCTTTGATGTCAATTTGAATATTACAAACTTAGTCTTTTGATAAGAAATAACTTATCAATCAATTAGGATCTAATAACTGAACAAGCAAATCGATTGGAATCTCTAATGAACTTTCGTAGAGCAAGGCATATATTCCTGTGCACCCGACAAATTGAATGTTGTTGTTGTTGTTTCCTCAAATTTGGCACATACCCACCTTGGGGGATGTGCCAAGATGTCAGAAGTTCGAATAGTTAAGCCTGAAGTACTATAGAATACCAATCAGAATCGAATAATCAGGATGAAATTAACAGTGAAAAGTACGATATTATGAAAAGAAGCGACCTGAATCAATTATGAATTTTGAAACAGTAGAGCACACATACCTGTGGCAATGTCGTGATGAGGAGGCTCCCAAAGACAGATAATTAGAAATGGTGAATTGCAACACCACCCTATAAAAACAATCTTCTAATGTGTGTTTTCTTAATCAGGATAAACGAGTGCATTTTAAAAAATAATGTTCGATAGATTCGTCTTCGCCGCAATATGGATACAAAGGCAATGGGGCCAGACCAGCTCTGTGCATATAAAAGTTTAGTTTTGGAATGCGAGAGCGTAATTGCGTAAAGATAACTTCTAGTTATCTGGAGAGGAATGCATTCCTATTCCAAGGGAATAAGAGGTGTCGATAGTCATTTAGATTAGTTAATAAGGAGTTACTAGATTTTTGCCTTATCGCCCTTCTCCTAAATCTTGCAGCAGTTATGAGCGCTGATGCCGGAAGTAGAGGGATAATTGGACCAATCGTTCATTATAATTCATTTGTGACCTGGCACTCATACCAATCGAATCACCGTTACATGACTAGGGACAAGGGAATGAAAAGTACGTAAGATGCGAGAATCACTGTTAGCAGTGAGGGCTGTACATAGAGAAAAAGAATCTGTGACAATTACGACTGATGAGTTAGCTGAATCTAATTTTCGTAGGGCCAGAACAACTGCCAGAAATTTTGCAAAAAATACTGATAAGAAATGTGGAAGTCGTAGTGAAAATGTCCAATTGAAACTTTCAGAAAAAATGCCAATGCCAGATATCTTGTCTATTTGTGAAGCATCTGTAGCAATGACATCTTTGATGAGCAGGCCATCTAAATGATTTTATAATAAGCCGTTTATTATATTCTGCGACAGATGTCTAGCGTTGTTCGGATATATGCTATAAAATATAATTTCAAGGTTGTCTCTTTCACCAACTGGGGAAACATCGTATAAACGCACATCTTTATTCTTTATTCTTTATTCAAAGGTTACCCCGCATTGCCCAAAGGCGTTACAGCAGGGGGGTTATAGAAACGACATAAACAATTCTTCGTTCTTACAGCACACTTGCATGGCAGACAATCCATTCCACTCTTTAACAGTTCTAACGAAAAATGAATTCGCGAATAGGTTCGTCCTGGTGCGTAATTCTCTTATTTTAAAAACATGGTCAGTTCTAGATGAACAGTAATGAGGTTCTTTAAAGTATTTTTCTTTATTAATTCCTGTTTTATCATTATATATCTGAAAAAAGAACTTCAGTCGCAGCTTTTGTCGACGCGAGGAAGGCAGTTCCCACCCAAGTTCATTTTTCATCTGAGTGCAGCTCTCCCCTCTCTTGTACCGTCCCAAGACGAACCTGGCCGCCCGGTTTTGAATTTTCAATTTTATCAATCAATGTGGCTTGCGAAGGATCCCACACGGCACAAGCGTACTCCAGTATAGGTCGTATACATGTTAAATAGGCTGTCTTTTTTAAGTTCAGTTCCGAAGTTTTTAAATTACGTTGGATAAAGTTTAGCGCCTTCCCAGCTTTACAAACCACATCATCTACATGCGCATTCCACGAGCAGTCGGATGACAAGACTACCCCTAGGTATTTATAACTATCTGCTCTTTTTAGACGTTCATTGTTTAAAGTATACTCTGTTTCCATTGGTTTCCGTTTCCTTGTAAAAGAGACATGGACACACTTTTTATTATTTAGGTTCATTTTCCACGTAGAGCACCAATCTAGAACACGTTCCAAATCAGTTTGCAGTTGGGTAAGGTCTCTGTCACTCTTTACTTGTCTATACACAACACAATCGTCTGCAAACAATCTAATATGTGATGAAATACCTGCTGAAATATCATTTATGTAAACTAAAAATAAAAGTGGCCCCAAAACTGAACCCTGTGGAACTCCCGATGTCACATCAACGTAATCAGAGCTTTTGCCGTTTAAGAGGACGCATTGCCGGCGCTGGCACAAATAATTTTCAATCCAATTTAGGACAGCAGAATCTATATTTAGTAATTTAAGTTTGTTGCAAAGGAGTGAATGTGTTACCGGAAATCTAAGGAAATGCATGGGGGTCAATAAGTGCCTGCACGTATACTACCCGAGGAGTACGAAAGCGAGGTCAGTAACATTGAAAAAATAATTGAGGCTTAGGCATGAAAACTAATTGGACTTTGACAGGGTATTCGTAGATCCTCAAGAACATCTGAACGGTAAGTAAGCGGAATCTGCACAGGAGCGAAGGCAACCGAGCTTCTACGTAGAGAGCATTAGTGGCAATTAACTGATTTTGGTAATCCTAGACATATTGGCTCAAACTCTCTTCGTGTTCTTTTTGTTCTGCTTGCACGTGCAACGCGTGCTATGTCCGCCAGCCGCCGTTTTGTCAGAGTAGTAATTGGCTGAGGTCATGAGTGCAAGAGAAGAAAGAAGCGCGCGTATGAACGCCCACATTGGACATCGCGTCGACGAAGTGCACGTCCACTCTTGGAGACCAGAACGAATACCAGAACTAATGATGATGATAGTTTTTTGATACGCCCCACACTTTACTTCAAGAAGGAAAATATGGAGCGCTAAAAATACGACACACAAAGAAGAGGCAACACACAGGACTGGCGCTCTTGTGTGTTGAGCGCCAGTCCTGTGTGTTGCCTCTTCTTTGTGTGTCGTATTTTTAGCGCTCCATATTTTCCTTCTTGAAGCATGAACCAACTCGCCCAAAGACATGTTCTACTAAGCCACACTTTACGGCTAGCAAGAAATTCATCTCATTTAAAAGCATTCTGGGTGGCAGTAGCCCATGTGTTTATTTTTTCTTACTATTGCTGTAGGTGCAGTTAACACGCCCTATAAGGGCAGTCCGCGGTGTAGACAAGCAATAGGCTTATTCACGACATGTACCGTATGGGGCTAGCTGCCCTGGAGGTGTAGTAGTGTGCTTGCTTTGCACCTCCCGGGCTGTCTTCCATTTGCACCGCATGGTAGGTTGCCTTCCGTAATTGCAGTTTGTCTGTGCCCGCCTGCTTTTTATGCTGACGCTTCAGTCGAAAGCCGCAACATAAGACAATATCTACCATGTCTGTTTCGGTTGGGCCTCTACTGACATAGGCTCCAATGATGACATAGAAAGCAGTCACTTAGGAAGTTACGATCTCCCTCACGAACAAATATGAAGATTTACAACAGAGAGGAGGAATCCAGGAAGCCACAAAGAAGTAGATTTTTGAAGCGAAGATCAAAGTTACACGTAAAAGAACCATGTAGCAAGAAGCGTGTAAAGTTTCACTCATTGGTAATGCATAACTGTTCAGTTCCTTGCACATATTTTTACATAGAACAAAAGAACGGACAAGGACGAACACTTATGCAACAAGTAGGCAGTCTTCTCCCAAAGACATCGTTTAAAAGATAAGCCGCAGGGGCTGCATAGTAAAACGCACAGTGCTTCCCGCCACATCGCGCCGCCGTAAGAGCGTGTCTCGGCCGAGTGCACAGTTGCGCCCGCTAGGGCGCCACTACACTTACGGTACCTCGATGTTCTCCTCCTCCGCCGCTCCGTGCAAGGTGGCGACATTCATTGTTAGCCAAATGGCGCCCGCTTCGAAGGCGCGCATGCCGAAAGCAAGCTGCTACGGCGGTTTCGTGACTGCGCTCCGCAAATTATGCCCAAATGTTGCACGCCCTTGCTCACTAATCACTCCTGCAATGTTTGGAGAATGTTTCCATTTCTGAAACAGCCAGAATGATTACTTTTATAAAACTCCGATATAAAAAGAGGGGGGGGGGGGCAGTGGCAACTTCAGAATTACTCACGCCTGCGCAATGAGAGTCCGAAAGGATTGAACGTGGCATAGTCTCACAAGAACGGGTAAAGCTTTTCCGAAAAGTGAAATGCACTGTTTTTCTTTCTTGCTTCTTTGCTTGCCTCATCTTCCCTGAAATAATTCCTCAAAAATTGCAGCTCCCTCACAACTGATGATTTGTTAGCTGAACTTTCTATTCTCTTTGCCCATCCCGTTTAGGCTGGCGCAGGCCCTGCAGCACGTAATATGTGAAACATAAACAATTATAGGCTTGAACTAAACGAAACACTCGGCTAGGCTTGAATGAATTTTTTTGAGCAGCGAAGCTGTTTAAGCGTTTCCTTAAACCGTGAGGAACCCGCATAAAGCCCCGTTAGGTCGTACAACGGTGTTGTAGCCATGCCAAGCTATTAAAGCCGATTTGAGGTTACTGAGAACAACTAAGGAAAGACTAATTAAGCTAAATGAAATAAACTGAGCCTAACTAATCCTAATTATGTCAAGCCTGATTAAGTCAAGCGTCAAGCGTAATTCAGCTAAGCTTAATAAACGCAAGACTAAATTCGGCAGTCTTAATTAAGCTAACGATAACAAGGCCAATCGTAATTAAGCTAAGACTAAATAGAAGAAACGTAACTGGAGTAATACTTAGTACGCCACTAAAACTGGGTACGCAAAGCCAGCACAATCAGGCTAAATAGACTGCGCCTAATACAGCCAAGCCTAAATAGGCTGAGAGTAACTAGAATACTAAGTCAAATGTAATGAGGGAACACTAATTAGGGCAAGCATAAATACCTAGTGTCTAATTAATCCGAGCTTCATTTGGCTAAGGCCAATTAGACTATATGCTACACTAATCGTAATTAAGCTAGATTAACTAAGCGAGGTCTAAATCGGCTAATATTAATTAATCCAAGGCTGGCGTATCTATGAGTAATCAAGTGAAGCCTTTATTGCCTTAAACTAATTAGGCTAAGACTAAACCATGTAAAAGTGAGCTAATCCTATATAAGTCCAGTGTGGTTATGCTGACATGCCTAAATAAGCCTGTAATATTTTCTAATTAGGTTAAGAGTAACCTGAGGAAAGACCAGTTGAGGTATGGCCCGCCACGGTGGTCCAGTGGCCACCGTACTCGGCTGCGTATCCGAGGGTTGCGGGATCGAATGCCGGCCGCGGCGGCTGCATTTCGATGGACGTGGAATGTCCATGCCCGTGTGCTATGCGATGTCTGTGCACATTAAAGGACTCCAGGTGGTTGAAATTTCCGGAGCTTTCGACTATGGTGTCTCTCATAATCATAGCGTGGTTTTGGGGCGTTCAACCCCTGGAGTCAACCAGCTGAGTTACTCTACTAAAACACGCTCTTGGCCTAGTGTGTACCACATATTTTACATGACAAAAGGTTGCGCGAAGAAAGACATTGACTAGGGAGGGTACAGGGACAAGCGCAAACTCACACTGTTTTATTCATGGGCGGAGCCACTGAATAAATAGGGAATGTTACACCAAGACCACGGGTGCACGCGCCAAGAAAGATACACCAGAATTACACATGCGCCGCAAGAAAGCCGCTCTCTCCAGCATACAGGCTGATTGAAGAATCACTAACACAATCGGCTCCCTTCTGCGAATTAAGAAACACTTCAAAGACCAACCGTGCGTTCATATTTGCACTTCCAACCGATAATCTTAATCACTCATGCAGCTATTACAATGCACAGCTAAATTAGTTTTTCTTTCCTCTTTACATCTTGCAGATGATCCCTCGCTCTATCATTAATGCAGCGTCCCGTTTGGCCTATGTTGACTTGCGCAGCTAAGTGGAATTTCCTATACCACTCTGACTGCGCATTTGCCGGAGGCCCTCTGATGCTTTTTGTCGCAGGGTGCTCTTCCCGCTAATGCGGGAACAAAGAACAGACAGCTTCCTTGGGGCCGAAAAAACAATCGGAGCCCCATACTTTCCTGCAACCTTCTTGAGGCAGTGCCAACAGGGTCGTTGGTGCAGTTGCTGAGTCCCTGTTACAAAAGCTTAAGGGCGCAAGGAAGGCTGCAGCCACCGACAGTGCGCAGCGTTTGAGGCGGCCCGAGGTTCTGGGGTAGCACTGACATGGCGGGAAGAACCGTAGCAGGCGACACGGATGTTGCCACCACGTACGAAGTGGCGGGTGAGGGAGGAGGACATCGAGGACCCCTAGGGACAAGACGCCGCGTTTGCTGGAGCACAGCGGGCGGCCGTTGGCTCGATACAGAGCTAGCACTATCTTTTTTTTTCTCTTTTTTTTTGTTCCAGCTGTTGTTGCAAAGCACCTTGGGTTTCGCGCTGCCGGTGTCGCTTGTCGTCACGGTAGGCCAAATTGTCAAACGATGGTCAAAAATCAAGTGTATCAAACCGGTATGAAATAAAATAAAACGATTTAAGTTAATTTAAAAGAAAGGAGTAGTGAGGACTTCGTTGCATTAATAACCGAAATTTGTTCAATCCATTTGCGAAAACTGTGTGGAGCGATCTGGAGGCAGTGAGAAGCGATTTTAATGAATTTCTGTTAATGAACCCGGGCTGTCGGTGTCTAACGTCGCCGTCGTAGTGGCCACAGTAAAAGCAAAGCCCATCAGTTGTTATTATGTGGGGTTTAACGTCCCAAAACCAGCTCTGATTATGAGGGTCGCCGTAGTGGAGGGCTCCGGAAATTGCGACCACCTGGGGTTCTTTAACGTGCACTGACATCGCACAGCAGACGGGCCTTAACATTTCGTCTGCATCGAAGTGCAGCCGCCGCGGCCGGGATTCAATCCCGCGACCCTCAGATCAGCAGCCGAGTACCGTAGCCACTAGACCACAGTGGCGGGGCAAAGCCCACCAGCAGCGACTGATATGTTCTTGTGGGAAATACTGGCGCATCACCGCATTCTTCGCACATCCCGAGTTTTACGTTAGTGAAGCTGTCATGATATTTTTGTTGTTTCTTTTTCATAGACTAGCTGCTTTTTGAATAATCTTTGCATCACCTCCAAGAACTTGTTATCAGGCGCTTAATATCGTTGTGAATGAAATGCACACATGTAAAACACTTCCCTTTCATTTATCCTCTCCGCAGTTTTGTCCGTGTCCTTTTGCGTGCTTTTTAACGTTCTAGTGCTGAACACGATTCAGGTGTTCACAGCCTTCGCCCAAAAGTTACGGCAATCGGTGATAAAGAATTCAATAACTAATTCCTTTAGATTACAAAGTCCATGACCGATTGTCGCGTTGTCGCTGAGGCGTTCCCTCTCACGGTGGACAGTTATGTGGATGTAAATACAAAGAGTAAATGAACATACATGTGAAGCGGTTTAATAAGCGTTGCATGCAGTCCAAGCATATGCATAAAACACTTGCGAATATAACGTCGCCTTACAAGTGCACAGCCGATGCTGTAAAGAATGAAGATACGAATTATATTAAAGGTTCTTGTAGCCTTGTTTCTGAAATCCTGTATGTGACCGGAGTTTTGCAATGGGTGTTGTATCAACTGTATGGGCAATGTATTATTATTATTATTATTATTATTATTATTATTACTATTATTATTATTATTATCTAGTGTTTTTTCTGATGGTGACCTCTCGGATGACCACTCAGGCTAGGTTTGTGGTCGGTTAAGACGCATCTCATGGTTGCTTTTCAGTATCAAATCCATTGCCCCTACTTATATAAAAAAGACTATAATGCATGCCCTTGCGTAGAGCATTCTGCGTTGTGGCATTCCATTGTCTGATTTTTGTTCTGCACGATGGCAATGCCGCGTTAACAAGACTAAAAAGCATGCTAAAATCCATTCGACACAACTCTTCCTCTTCAGACAAAGCTAATTTGTTTTCTTTGCTTGGTATGGCGTTATTTAAAGTTCTTTTTAATAAGACTGTTTTACTGCGACACTTCTGGAATCCTCAATTTGAGCATGACCACACTGCTGCACGAACATTACGCAGAACCTCTCGCTTTGTTGTAGCGTTTTCCAAAACAAGATTTGGTCAAGCTGCCAGGAAGGTCTGTGTACAGTCAACTTTTAATGAACTCCCTGATGATTTGTTTTCCGTAATCACGAAACATACCCTAAGAGAGAAGCTAAGGTCACGATAATTTCTACAGCGCTCCGATTGTTTTTTTTTTTGTTGGTTGGTTCGTATATTACTGGGATTGTCTGCTCTTCTCATGCCGCATAATTATTTATTTCTATTTAATTATTTATATTTTATTAATTATTTATTTTAAATACCCTCAAAGTACATGCAGTACATTATAGAGGTGAGGGGCACGAACACGATTATATGTGACCCGAAAAAAGGCAGGAAGGAAAAAAAACGCATAACAATCATTCAAGTGAATACAGTATGAATGTACAATAAAGTAAAAAAACTAAGTAATAACACCGATTATACACACTGGTTATACAAAACTTAACGCTCGATTGAGTAAATCGGGCATGAATCTGTAATAATAAGAGGTAAAAACACAAGGGCATGAACTCAGGGCACCATATAACAAAAGAAAAAAAAATGACAACTCTAGATAAGCTTCACAAGAGCATGTTTGAAAACGATTGGAGCGCGTATGTTCACTGTTGATGATGGTAGATTATTCCAATCGACTGGTGTTTTGGGCAGAAATGACTGTGCGCTCGTGACAGTGTCACAAAATTAGACCATGACTTTATGACAATGATCCTTACGAGCAGATGTGAATGGCGGTGGGTGAACAAAAAGCGATAGGAGAGTGGCATTGTGATAGTATATTTTATGAAAATTGAAGTGCGAGCTTGCTTCCTGCGTATGGCAAGCAACGGGATGTTAAGAGTGTGTTTCTTTTCCGTTACGCTCACGCGGCGATCGTTCGCTAGTATAAAACGGACAGAGCGATCTTGTACTGCTTCAGTTGCGTCAATTAATATGGATTGATGCAGACCCCAAATCGATGATGCTTACTCTAGTTGTGGACGAATTTACGTGGTGTACAGGAGTAATCTTAGTGAAGATGGAGCGAGAAATATTCCTTGTTTTAATGCCCATAGATAATTAATTTCCGATACACAACAGCTAGAGTTGATCTAGAGTTGTGCCAACATGATCTAGAGTTGCGCCATCTAGAGTACTACAGCCTGGGAAAATTATTACGTAGCTCAGACAGTTTACTTATCAGCGATACGTCATTACAAACACTCGTTCTTTTATGACATCTTGCCTTGTCTACTCAAGAGCAACCCCCAAAAATTTTGGCAAATTTTATACCCCAAACCACCTTATGCTGTTATCATTACCGATCATAACGACCATACGATTCCCGAGCAAGAATCTACCGATGTGTTTAACGTTGCTCTTTCATCTGTATTCACCACTGAACCTGATGCTCCTCTACCAATGCCTCCACCCCCTGTCCAGGGTGTCATGTCAGCACTAGAATTTAGCGAGCAAGGAAAAATGACCGTAACAGAAAAGCTTAAACTTTCATCGACATCAAGGGCAGGTGATATCAACACAAAACTATTAAAAAGCACGAAGAACTGCGCAGCCTACTTCAGATTAATCTTCTCGCAGTCTTTATCATCCGGTAGGAGCCCCGTCACCTGGAAGGAAGGACAGGTAGTCACAATCTAAAAAGCAGGCAGCAAAAACTATCCTCTTAACTATCGACCAATTTCCCTAACCCTGCAATATAATAGAGCACGTTATATTCGCAGCAACTTTTATTAAATGCGAAGCATTCCTTAGCGGCGGCATGTCCCGCGGCGTCGGCTTCCGCACTCACACTCCGCATGCGCAACTCTCCTCCTTCCCTCTCTCCAGCTGCTGCTCGTTACTCTCTCCACTTCTCTCTTACCACCTGCTTGCGCTTCTCCTGATTTCTCACTTCTGCTCTCGCGGCGCATGCGCTACTCTCCTCCTCTAGTCTCCTCTCCTTCAAGTGTGAATATAAAGAGGGTAGAGCGCTGCGCGCGTTCAGTTCAGCGCTTGCTTCGGTTAACTCCGCTTGACTCCGTTGATGCTTCCGATGAAGTGTGATTTTTTTATTTATTTATTTTACATACTGCAGCCCTGTAAAAGGGCTATTGCAGGAGTGGGATTATACAGTGCAAAAAAAAATCGCTACAGAAAAGATATGTGAAGTAACACCAAAATAACAATAAAGCATTTATAACAGTAAAGGAATTAAGCTTTTGTTATGTAATGATTTTCAACAAGAATATTCACATAATCATTCAGGGGGAGTGATCGAATGTCACCAGGTATGGAATTCCATAATTCTATTGTGCGGGGAAAGAAACTGTACTTAAATGTATCTGCGCGTGCAAAAAAGGTAGCGAGATTGAGCTCGTGGAAGTTACGCGTAGAGGAAGGCTTGGCAAATGACAAAAAGGCTGTGTTTGAAATGCGATATGAATGGTTGATTATGTTGTGCAACAATTTTAATGATTCTACATCACGACGTACTGAAAGAGGTTCCCGCTTTAGCTCATGTAATGCTAATGACGGCGAGAAGTAGCGGTCGTACCTACGATAAATGAAACGGGCAGCCTTTCTCTGAACCGCTTCCAGTCTGAGGACGTCGCATTGTGTGTAAGGTGACCACACCGTAGAGGCATAATCGATGATAGGGCGAACAAGAGATTTATACATTAAAAGTTTAATATCTTTAGGGGCATTCTGCATTGTTCGACGAAGATATCCTAGTTGCTTTAAGGCTTTAGAACATGTTAAGGCAATGTGAGTAGACCATGAAAGATCATGAGTGAAAGTGACACCAAGATATTTGTACTGCATCACTCTGCTTATAGAGACACCATTGAAAGAGTAGGTTGCAATAACCGGCATAACTTTCGTATCACCGTCCACGATCAAAGATCACATGGTGATACGCAGTTCCCGGGAGGCACAAACCGACTGCCCCCCCCCCCCCGGCGTTTATTTCCGCTGGTATTTGTAGGCCCACCGACGTCACAGCCCCGTGGCTTCCGCGAGCACAGATACACAAGATAAGACAGCGCATTGCGACTGCGCGCCAACACTTATCAGTACATCCCCCTTTTTTTATTTGCAAACCATTTCGCATTATGCCGAGGAACACAAAATAATGGGGGGGGGGGGGGGGCTGTATGGCCTATTACAAAAAGCAAAAATAACTCGCGGCATAACAAACAATACCTTCATCCAACTCCTTCATCAATACCCCAACGCACTGGACGTTTGACCAGTCTGCCCGCTCTGGTCACATATCCTGTTGCCGAGGGAACCTGAGTAGCCGCTAATGAGGCGGCGGTATTTTCACCTCGCGGTTCAGCATGATCATCGGAGTCTGGGAACTCGTAGCTTCCTTCAGGTTTCCCCCCGTTTTTTGCAGACGGTTCAGCATCCTTCTGTTACGCCTTAGCGTGATGCCCTCATCAGTTTTCACCACGTAAGACCTGGGCGTACCTGCCGCTGCAATTACCGTGGCTCTGGTTTGCATGTCGGTCGCCCAGACCGCATCGCCAGGGTTGAGTTCCATAAGTTGTCTGGCTCGGTGGCCTTTGTTAAAATACCGCGCTTGCCGCTTCTTTTCAGCGCCGTCTTTTGCTTTGACGTCCAAGAGACTAGACTTGACTGGGTCACGCAATCGCGGTACCATGGGAACACGGGTTCGAAGGCGCCGGCCCATTAGAATTTCCGCAGGACTGAGCCCGACAATGCCGGGTGTCGCCCTGTAGGCGAGAAGAGCCAATTATGGGTCCTCGGATTTGAGCACAAGGCGCTTAATCGTCTGCACCATTCTTTCAATCTCCCCGTTAGCTTGCGGATACCCCGGGCTTACGGTGATGTGACCAAAGCCATAGTCATTGGCGAATTGCTCAAACTGGGAACACGAGAACTGTGGGCCGTTATCTGTCACCACTGTTTCCGGAATACCGTGGCGTGCAAAGATGCTTTTCATTCTCTCGATTACAACAGCCGCATTGGTGGAAGGAAGCAATGCCACAACAAGATAGTGACAGTTCTTAATAAAGCAAAGATCTGCCCCCACTCTCTCCCATGCGAAACTTGGAGAGGGGGTTGAAATCAAAGGCTCAGAATTTTGCGGTGCGTACCGCACGCATGTCTCACACTCTTTCACCTGTCGTGATAGTTGTTCGCTAAGGCCTGGCCACCAAACCAACTCCTTCGCCAGCGCTCGACTTCTCGAAATGCCTGGATGCCCATCGTGTAGCTTTCTTAAGATTTCTTTTTGCAAGCACGGAGGAACGATAAGCCTCGTACCGTTTACGAGCAAGCCTTCCCACTCGGTTATCGTCCCTCTATCTTGCCAGTACGGCGTCGCATGAGAAGGAAGGTTTGCTTTTGCTGGCCAACCCCTGCGGCATAACTCGCGCAACGATTTACAGACAGGATCGGCTTCTTGAGCCCTTTTCACTCTTTCGAACAGGTTGCTACCGGTTTTCAAACCTTGAATGCACGATTTAGCGTATGACGACACTTCGCCCACGGAACGTTCTCCGCATAAACGCCTGCATTTCTCGAGCGGTGCACGCGAAAGAGCATTCGCTGTGACAAGGCATTTTCCGGGAACATACACGACTTGAAACTCATAGCGCATTAGCCGTAGCCTGAGGCGTTGTATCCGTGGGGGAAGCACGTCAAGAGGCAGCTTTCCTAGCAACGACACCAGAGGTTGGTGATCAGTTTCAAAAACAGCCCCGAGTCCTCTGATGTACTCATCGAATCTTTCAGCAGCCCACGTCAATGCCAGTGCTTCCTTTTCCACTTGAGCATAGCGCTGCTCTGCTTTCGTGAGCGCTCGAGAGGCAAACGCTACGGGTCGTCGTTCACCATTACGCTGCGTCTGGAAAAGGACAGCCCCGACTCCGTAAGAAGAGGCGTCTGCTGAAAGAATCGTTGGAAGTCTAGGATCATACAATGCCATGCACTTAGCTGAGCAAATTAGGTCCTTCAGGTTTTCGAAGGCAGTGTTCTGTGCAGGGCCCCAAACCCATTCGGTTTCTTTCACCAACAGCGCCCTTAGAGGGGCTGTTACGTGCGCTAAGTTAGGCAAAAATCTTCCTAGATGGTTGGCCATGCCTAAAACACTGCGTAACTCTGTTACGTTGCAGGGAGGCTCTAGTTTCTTTACGGCCTCAATTTTCGCAGGGTCCGGCTTTACTCCTTCTGTGCTCAGGAGATGGCCTAAGAAGGAGATTTCATTCACCCCGAAGACACACTTTGCTTTGTTTAAGGTGACGTTATTTTGAACCAGCCTAGCAAGAACATCTGTGAGCCTCGCGTCGTGCTGCTCTTTAGTGTCGCCAAAGACAAGGATGTCGTCCATGAGGTTTACTACGCCGGGGAGGCCCTGCAGTATTTCGGTCATGCGCTTTTGAAAGTATTCCGGTGCAGAAGTAATTCCAAAAGGCAGCCTCGTGAAACAATACCGCCCAAAAGGCGTTATAAATGTGGTTAATTCCTCCGAGTCCTTTGCTAGGCGAACCTGGTGAAAGCCTGAATTTGCGTCTAGTTTTGAGAACCACTTAGCCCCCGCCAATGAACCTAACGCTTGATCAACAGTCGGTAGCGCAAACCTTTCCCTCAAAACAGACTTGTTCAGCTGCGTCAAGTCGACGCACACCCTGACCTCTCCGGAGGGTTTTACGACGGGCACGATACCGGCGCACCATTCGGTGGGGCCTTCGACTTTGCGAATGACACCCATGTGCTCCATTTTCTCAATTTCTTTTTTGACCTGTTCTCTTAGTGGAATCGGTATCCTGCGTGGCGCGCATATAGCAAAAGGGACGGCTTCCGGCTTCAGTCTTATACAATATTCCCCTGGCATCGTGCCAAGACTGCTGAAAGCTCGTGAGAGGAAGGCCTCATAATTTGTCTGTTTGCTCACAGGCTCCACAAACTTAATTACGACTAATGCTTCGAGAGCAGGCAAACCGAGCAGAACGTTCCGCAAAGCACTAACAACATAGAACACCTGGCGAGAAGTTTTCCCCTTCCACTGAACTTCTGCCTCGTACTTGCCCAAAACGTCAAGACGGGCCCCACTGGCTCCCGTGAGCACCTCGTCTGCCTTAGTTAGTTTGGTGGGTAAACCTGGAAAAGACTGCGGCACTACCGAAACTTCGGCGCCCGTATCCACCTTGGCAAAAACTGGCACATCATTAACTCTTACAAGGACAATCGCGACCCCGCGCTAGATGCGTTGACAGTTCCCAAGAAAACGTCGCTAGAATCCGTGTGTACTGAAGAGACCCGTACCTGTCGTCGTTGTGAAGTCTTCTTGAGACACACCTTGCTGAAATGTCCTTTGATACCGCAGTTGTGGCACTTCTGTCCCTTTGCTGGGCAGGCAGTCCTCGCATGGCCGCGGCCCCCGCAGAAGTTGCAGCGTGAACCTTGATTTCCTGAGACTGTTTTCTGCTGGCTCCTCTGATGCCCGACGGCGTCAACTCCCACCTCGCCGCACTCCTGGAACGAGGAAACGCTGCCAGCACCTTCCGCGCCACGAAGCTCTTCTTGTTGCATCTGCACCGTTTCCTTCAGTCGCGCCTTCGCTAGAGCCGTTGCCAGAGTCAGCTTGCCGTCCATTTGAAGAGACTCTGAGAGCTTCTCGTCTCGAAGACGGACAACGAACCGGTCCCCCACGAGGCGTTCCTTACAGTCGCCGAAGTCGCTCCGGTCCGCCAGAATATGTAGCGCAGTCATGAAGTGGTCGACGGTTTCTCCGGGCATCTGCTGTCTCCTGTGGAAGCGAGCGCTCTCATACACCAAGTTGCGGTCCTTGACGAAGTACTCGTCGAACCTCTTTTTGACGACGTCAAACTTCTTCGCATCGTCCTCCGAAAGGTTGAACGTTGAAAAGATGTCCCGTGCTTGTCGTCCCATGGTATAGAGCAGGGCGCGCACTTGCGCCTCCTCCGAGCGCTCGTTCAGGCCAGACGCGAAGCGATAGTCGTCGAACGTCTGTATCCACGCCGGCCACTCCGACGCGTTGTCGAAGTCCAGCTGCGGAGGCTGCAAGAGGCCGTGCGCTGCAGAAGCCATGGCGCTTCTCGCTTGACGACGTCTCGTTTCCAAACGTGGGTGTCTCGACTCGTTAACTTTCTGACACCATGTCGTGTTGGTGCGGGCTGCAGTAACCCAGCGACCAACACCCGTCCACGATCAAAGATCACACGGTGATACGCAGTTCCCGGGAGGCACAAACCGACTGCCCCCTCGGCGTTTATTTGCAACTTCTGACACCATGTCGTGTTGGTGCGGGCTGCAGTAACCCAGCGACCAACACCCGTCCACGGCAACAGTCCCGTCGGTTAGCGAGTTGGCGCAAGCAAGCGTCCTCATCAGCTCACAAACTAACAGCAACGCGTTGGCAGTGCGGGTGTGGCGTCCACACCCGCACTTCGCATGCGCAACCTCCTTCCCCTCCTCTCCTTGTCTTATCTCCTCTCCGAACGGCGTGCGTTGACTATGGAAACGCTGTTTCTTCCATGAATGCTTTACCAGCTCGCAAGGAATGAGAACGCGCCCTCGCCCGCGAGAGACAACGCTGACGCAGGCAGCGTCTGCTAGCGCCAAACCGATGCAAACGTCACACCTAGTGAAACCGATGCAAACGCAGTGTGCACCCCCCCCCCCCCCCCCCGTGCTACTTCGCATCGCCTCACGGTCCCCTTTAGAAGGAGATGGTGTAATTTTTTCCTCAGACATCTCAGCATGGGTTCCGCAAGGGCCTCTCATGCGAAACGCAACTTGGCATGTTCATCCACGATTTACACATCAGCCTCAATACCAACCAGCAGGTAGATGCAATTTTTCTCGATTACGCAAAAGCATTTGATAAGTTACACCGCCTACGACTGTTACTTAAGCTTTCCCAGTTGAATCTGCATCCCGACATTTTCCATTTGATTGAAGAATTCCTTGCTAGCCGACCACAGTCAGTTAATGTCAGCAATTCTATTTCCGCTCCCCTACCTGTAACATCTATCGTTCCGCAAGGTAGCGTCTTAGGCCCAATATTATTTCTTGTTTACATTAATGACCTCCCTCTACCTGTTGCCTCTGAAATCCAAATGCTCGCAGACGATTGTGTCACCTGCCGTAAAATCTCTAACAGTGCTGATCACGCTGCTTTGCAAGATCAGCTTAACAATGTTCAAGATTGGTGCAAAGAATGGCTGATGTCCCTCAACGCCAACAAATGCAAGGTAATATGTTTCACTCGCCGTCTTCAGCCATTACACACACCCTACACTATTGCTAACACTTCATTAGAAAGAGTGGATACACTTAAGTACCTTGGTCTTACCCTTTCGCATAACTTAAACTGGTCGCCTCACATAACACGCGTTACTGCCTCGGCGAACCAAACCCTTGGATTCCTAAAACGACATCTGCGTCATGCACCACGTCACGTAAAACTTCTAGCATATAAGTCATTCGTGCTCCCGAAGCTAGAATACGCTACTCCCATCTGGCTACCTTATCAAACATGCCGTATCAGTGCCCTAGAAGCCCCTCATAAACGCGCAGTAAGGTTCATTCGATCATCATATTCTTTTACTAGTATCACTACTAAAAGCACAGATTGGTTTAAACACGCCATCATCCCGTCGTCGCATTGGTTGATTGATCCTTTTTCACAAGTTTTTCTACAGCTCGCTTCATCATGCCCCATATATATTGGCCCCACCGCCGCGCACATCGCTGTGCACAGGCCACCACTTGCAAGGTACTCGTCCACGCAGCCGCACTACCACTTTTTCTGCATCTTTCTTTTGTCAATCATCAGCTGACTGGAGGAGCCTGCCCCGCCATATCGTCGAAACCAACTGCTAATCATCATTTTCTGATAAACTAAAATTTGTTATGACTCAATAAACTATGTAGCCACTTCCTCTTATGTAATACCTCTAGTGTGAGGTCTTTAACGAAAATAAAATGAAGTGAAAGTAAGATGTCATATTATTAGTTATATGTAATGCTTTTACTTTTTTACTGTGTTTAAGTACTGTGTAAATAGGTTATTTATCTACACTATCTCTCTTTTTGTCTTCTTATATTGTGGGAACCATCATCGAACTGTGAAGAATACCTTTCCCGTGTCCTGCGTTGTCGCCATCTCGCCCGCAGGAACACTAAAGCTAGACAACGTGACAAACATGACGCACATCGCGACGTCGTGTTCTTCAGCCAGGGCGATGCTGCTCTGGACACCAGTTCGCACCTCTGGCTTATGTGAGAAGTTCCAGTTCAGCGGCCCCTACATCGTCTTGGCGCAGACATCTTCCGTCAACTACCGCGTGGCACCTGTTGTCGTTCCAACTGACCGCCGCCACCATGCTACCGAAGTTGTCCACGTTTCTCGTATGAAGTCTTTCACCTGGCGCTCTCCGTTCCCTTAAGTTGCGGCCAGGATGGCCGCTGTCGCGCGCGGGGAATTAGTGTCGGCAATCATTAGGCACTTCTACTTCATCTGTACATATACTCATCATCTACGTCTCTTCATCTTCATCTATGGTGGGTTGCCATCTAGGGTTCAATCTGTGCCTTGGGGCTAAGCCATTGTCCGTAGCCGCAAGGCTTATTTAAACGGCATTATTACCACTAATTCACAATAGTATTAATCGTATATAATGCTTTTGGTTTTCCTCTATGATCTTTTTTGTATTAGGTAGCGTGTAAATTTTTTTCCATCTCTGTGTTGTCATCGATCGTGTGCTGATGTGCCGGGCCTAGTCCACCAAGCCTCCTGATGGCTTTCATAAGCCTGTCGTCCTTGTATTACCCCCAAGGTGACAGTTATTATTATTATTATTATTATTATTATTATTATTATTATTGTTATTGTTGTTGTTGTTGTTGTTCTTGTTGTTGTTGGTATGCGTTGGCTCATTGTCACCGCCGTTTTCCTCGTGCTGATCTCTAATTTTTTTTATTGATGTAAAAATAAATTAAGGAGTTGTTGTCGCCATTTTTGGTGACGGCTACCCCTTTCGCTTAGATAATAAAAATAAATAAAAAAAGAAAATATAATAATAAACTAGTCCCAAAGGAGTCCGCTCGCGTCTCACACACAACACTGTAAGAACGGTCCAGTCAGTAATTGTCCCCGATTTCCGTCTCTTCAAAGAAGCGTTGAAGGGCTTTTAAGGCCTTGTGGTGTATCTTTGGTGGCCATGGTCCTAATATGTTCTCAAGCGAAAAAGTGCGCGCTGAATCTAACAAACGTAGCTTATCTTCGAGTCGCTGTCTCTATTCGTATTTAAAGTCTTGCACGATACTATGTCACCGATCTCGGGAGCGTGTGCAGAGCGTGGGAGGAGAGACACGTTTGACGACGATAGCGTTGTTGGCACGGCAAACGAATTTATACTCAGCACAGCAAACTAAAAGCGAACAATATATATATATATATATATATATATATATATATATATATATATATATATATATATATATATATATATATATCAAAAAAAGTTCTTCCTGGCTATCGGGATAAACACACTATCAGAAAGACACTGTGACAAACATTCGATTTATTCTGACGTTTCGGCTGGAGGCCAGCCTTTTTCTAATATATATATATATATATATATATATATATTGTGAAGCAGCGGTAATAATGCCGTTTTATTAAGCCGTGAGGCACCGGAAGAATGGCTGACACCAAGGCGCAGATCGGACCCAAGATGGTAACCCACCACAGACAAAGATGAAGAGACCGAGGTGATGATGAATATGTACAGGTGAAGTAGAAGTTCCCAATGATTGCCCACACTAATTTCCGGCGCGCGAGAGCGGCCATCCTGGCCGCAACTTAAGGGGATGGAGAGCGCTGGGTGAACGGCTTCATACGGGAAACGTGGACCACTTCGGTAGCGCGGTAGCGGCGATCAGGTGGAGCGACAACAGGTGCGACGCGGTAGTTGACGGGGGAGGTCTGCGCCAAGACGGTGTATGGGCCGATGAACCGAAACTGAAATTTGTCACATAAGCCAGAGGTGCGAATTGGTGTCCAGATCAGCACTTCATCGCCAGGGCTGAAGAACACGATGCGGCGATGTGCGTCATAGTAATCCTTACGGTCACGTTGACGAGCTTCGGTGTTCATGCGGGCGGTCTGGCGACAACGGAGGAGGCGGGAGGCATATTCTTCACAGGTCGATGAAGGTTCTTTGATAGGTGCCGCGAAAAAAGAAACGTCAAGAAAATAAGAGGGCGAGCGGCCATAGACGAGGTAGAACGGCGAGTAGCCGGTTGTGCGTTGTACAGACGTATCATAGGCAAAAGTGACAAATGGCAAAATTGTGTCCCAGTTCTTGTGATCTGGCTGAATGTACATGGTGATCATATCCGAGAGTGTGCGGTGAAATCGCTCGGTTAGGCCGTTGGTCTGCGGGTGGTAGCTGGAGGTTGTCTTGTTGGTGGTGCCGGAGGCTCTGAGAACTTCGTCGACTATTCGTGAGAGGAATGCTTTGCCACGGTCGCTCAGGATGACGCGAGGGGCACCGTGACGGAGTATTAAGGATTGAAGGATGAATTCAGCGACTTCAGAAGCCGACGCGGAAAGCACACAAGCAGCCTCGGCATATCGCGTCAAATGGTCCACGGCTGTCACGATCCATCGGTGACCGCTCGAACTCAGAAGAAGGGGACCGTAGAGGTACAGTGTACTAGAATATACGGGTAGTGGGCTCAGAGAGCGGCCGGGAGTGACGCTTCTCACGTTGACGGCACGAGATGGCGCCAGTAGAGCATGGGCTGTATGCAGTACGAAGCTCGAGCAGGCTCGCGCACCACACTCGCGCTGTGCGTTACGCCGCAGCATGGAATTGTAGCTCCACATTTCAGTGCCTGTCCCGTGAAATAGTTACTGCTGCCCGAAACAATCTCCGGGCTAAATGGCATACGTAAATGAGATAGTGGCTTGTAAAACCGTACAGCATGGTTCGAATGGACCGGATTTGCTCAGAGGCGCTCAGTGTCTTTAAGTGTGCGCTGTCTCTAACGAAGATCTACTTACATAGAGAACATTCCTATGATAAACGGTTTGTCAACAGATTGAGAGCTGATTTTGGGAGTTCGGCGCGGTCTTGCCGGGGTCCGCACATGAAAATTATTACTGGGCATACAAAGGAGAAACCGCTGCATCCCTACCTAATAAGTTTCTTCCTTGCATCATTCCGTACGCGAGAAGTCGGTGTTGAAAAAGTGAAAATTTCGAACCATCATTGAGGTGAACGATTATTCCCAGATTATATGTAACTTTGCACAAATTTTCGGCCACGATTTGCAGAAGTCCGCCAAAAATAGGTGTTAGGTTGGCAGACCTATCTCGTAGCTTTTTCCGGATAGACCATTTTTATCATTCGATGCATCCTATGATGTTTCCGGGTTCGCAAAGGACAGACCTGGTGGTGCGACCTTCTAGCTAATTCCAAAGTCCGGTGCTGTCATTGATTAATAGCGAGGTTCCCTGGCTGCAGAGAGCTGCCGAGCGGCTTTAACATATAACTTCCTACCCTCCGAAGAAACCGAAGCGTTGGTGAGTAACAAATAGCCACTTGCGTGTTCTATAAAAGGGAAGTACAAGAAAGGCATGTTTTCATAACATACCCATTCTTTATTTACAGCTGAGCAGGTGTTTTGGGTTCCCGGAAGTGCACAATTAATAGGGCGTCCCATCATGCACTAAATTTCTAAGAAAAGCAGAAGTTCTAGAAAAAAATTTCTCAGCTAAATTCGTACTTGCAATAGTCGTACGTGTGTACTTACAACGGCTACATTTTATGAGTAAGTGTCAATTAATATTCCTTGTAATTAGTCGACTTCATAAATATTGCTTTAATCGCTAACAAGTCCGTGCAAAGTAGCAGTCCGCCTTAGATAACCCGGACATCAAGCATTTCGAAAAGAAAACAAAAATCGCGAAATACGTGTTATAATAAAATAGACGCGTGCTTGCGCACCGCTGCTCAAGCGTCCCGTGTGATGATTTGGCAAATGCACGGCTGCATGCGTTTGTCGTCGTAGCGTACATGTCTTCGCCATGCAAGGAGGTTCGAAAAGTGTCACGACTTAAATGGCAGCGAGATAAGCGTAAGCGTGTTTCGAGATGCATCATGTCAAATATCGCTTGCAGCGCGCATTTATTTAGCATTCCACGTATACTTCAAAGCTGCTTGTCTTTACTGGTAAAAAAAAACAAATGTGACAAAGTTCAACATGAAGGGAATCATTCCCGGTTTATCTGAAGCGAGCTGTAATTTTCTAACTGAAATATAAGGGATTAAAGCGATATTTATAATTTTGAGTAGGTAAAAAATATGTAATTGACACTTATTGATAAAAAAATACTGGTTGAAAGTACACATCACCGCCCACAAGGTATGTGAGACTATTTCGCTCCAGCGGTCAGATATTTTCAAATTCTTTGTGCATGGTTGTTGAGACACCACCCCGTGGTGTTCTTTCAGAGAACATAGGCCGAAGAGCACTCACTCAACTTCGCGTGCAAGTTTTTTTTTTTTTTTGCTTTGGTGCTTTCGGTGACACATTAAGGCCTTTTACAAGAAAGTGAAGCCTTCTGGCGGCACCAAACTTAGCGATGCTGGATGTAAGCATCGGGGTTAAGCACTTTGGGGTTCTCGTTGCATCCTAAACAAGAAGTCTGAGCTTTGCGCAACAGCATCACATCGACTGTGCTGTAGCTGCAGAACAGCGAAGGAAACGCGAGCTACTTCATTCTGCACTCGAGGTAACGGAGAACAGCACACGACACAGCGACCCAAACAAGACAGCAAAGAAAGCAAACGCAAGTCGCTGCTACTGCAGCAGGCGGGAGTGCTGGGGATATTGCTGAGCGCAGCCGCCGAGCGTACACGTACAGCCCACTCTACCGCAGCGCCGCCGCATACATACGCGACCCGTCAACACTCTCCGCTTCACGCCGGCGCGTGGAGCATGCCCTCTCCTGAACCCACTACCCATATTCTAGTGCACTGTAGTAGAGGTCAACGCCGACGACTTCGAATGGTTCTGACGGACACGGAACCGGTTGCAGTTGTCCGCTTGGTGGTGTTGTAGGGAGCTTTCGACGCTGACAACGGTCGCAAGAAGCCACATACCTCGCTACACTGGCGGACAAGCCTGGCCAATAGAAACGAGCTTTGATGCGGTCATAGGTTTTATGAAAACCAAGGTGACCAGAAGTCACATCATCGTGAGAAGCCTGAAGGACTTGAGGCCTTAGAGAGCGAGGTAGAACAGGCACCCAGCGTCGGCCGTCAGGGTGGTATACAAGGCGGTACAACACGTGGTCTGAGATCTTAAACTGTGCCAGCTGACGGCGAAGGCGGGCGTTAGGTGGGCGCGAGGTTCCTTTAAGGCGGGCCACGATGCGTTGACAATAAGGGTCGGCAAGCTGGTGAGACTGAAATGATGCGTTGTCATGCGGCGGTACCTGATCCACTGTAGCTAACGAGGTAGCGTACGAGGAGGAATCTTGCGGGAGCTTGTCGCAGAAGGCGGTTGAAGGCCCAGTGCAGTGTGTCGCAGGAAGCGGACAGCGAGAAAGCCCGTCTGCATCCTGGTGTTTTCGACCGGACTTGTAGGTAATGGTGAAGTCGTACTCTTGGAGACGGAGAATCCACCGACCAAGGCGCCCAGACAGGTTCTTCAACGTCGAAAGCCAGCATAAGGCGTGATGGTCGGTCACGATGGTAAAATGACGCCCTTGAAGGTAAGGTCGAAATTTCTGCACAGACCAAACGACAGCTAAACATTCTTGTTCAGTGATGGTGTAGTTCCTGTCGGCGTTTGTCAGAACGCGGCTTACGTAAGCAACGACCCGTTCTCGTGAAGACTCGTCTCGCTGCAGAAGAATGCCACCAATGCCGTGGCCACTGGCGTCGGTATGCAGGAGAGTAGGTGCGGTTTCGTCAAAATGGCGGAGTACAGGCTCAGAAGTGAGGGCGCGCTTCAGATAGTCGAAAGCTGATTCGCATTCAGGAGACCACACAAAGGGAACATGAGATCCGAGTAACTTGTGCAAAGGGGAAGCTATGGTGGCGAAGTCCCGTATGAATCGGCGAAAATAGGAAGCAAGGCCTAAAAAACTGCGCAGATCTTTGGCCTTCTCGGGACGAGGAAAGTGCAGAACTGCGGAAACCTTGTCAGGATCAGGGCGAATGCCGTCCTTGCTGACAATGTGACCCAACACCTTGATTGTCTTGCTTGCGAAATGGCACTTCTTGGTGTTTAGCTAAAGTCCAGCGTTGGCAAGGCACGTGAGAACTTCATCCAAACGGCGCAGATGCTGAGGGAAGCTTGACGAAAAAATAACGATATCATCTAGATAGCATAAGCAAGTCTTCCACTTCAAGCCACGGAGAACGGTGTCTATCATGCGCTCGAACATTGCAGGTGCATTGCAGAGGCCGAACGGCATGACGTTGAACTCGTATAGGCCGTCGGGCGTTGAAAAAGCCGTTTTCTCTTTATCGTCCTCATGCATAGGTATTTGCCAGTACCCGGAACGTAGGTCAAGAGTCGAAAAGTACTCGGCACCCTGTAGGGAATCCAAGGCATCGTCTATGCGCGGCATAGGGTACACATCTTTGCACGTTGTCTTGTTAAGTGCCCGGTAATCTACACAGAACCGCACAGAGCCGTCTTTTTTTCGAACGAGAACAACGGGAGATGACCAAGGGCTAGAGGATGGGCGTATTATATTACGCTGTAGCATGTCAGCGACGTTTTCTTCAATCACTTTCCGCTCGGCGGACGATACACGATATGGGCGACGGCGCACGATGGACGTGCCTTCGGTCTCGATTCGATGCGTTGTAATCGGTGTCTTTCCCAGCGAAGTGGAATGCACATCGAACATAGCTTTGTGCTTATTGAGCAAAGCCAGCAACTCTTGTGATTGTGAAGGTGTCAGGTCGGAACTGATGGTAGATGTAAGAGCAGGAAGAGACTTGGAACTCCCAACAGATGACGCTGCAGAGGATGTTGATTTGAAGGAAAGCAGTGATATAGGCCCCGATGCAGGAATGCGCGCCAGTGTAGTGCCTTTAGGGATGAGAATTTTTTCGGGCGTCGTGTTAGTCACGTAGAGATGAGCACAACCACTATCAAACCGAACCAGCCCTGACACAAAGGCTATCCCTCTTGCGAGACAGCGGACAGATGGTACGATGAGCACGTTACCCCGATCAATGACATCAGACATTATGGTCACAATTGTGTGATGGCGGGGTGGTAGCTCAGTGTCTTGCGCAACGAGAAAGTGAAGAGGTGCGTCATCGGTGTAGAGTGAGTGGTTGGTGTCGGTCATATGGATAACCCGTTGCCGGCAGCAGATGGAAGCGGACGCCGTAGAAAGAAAATCCCATCCCAAGATGAGCTGCTGGGGACACGAACATAGTACGGCGAATGATATCCAATGTAGAAGTCCATCAATGGAAACTCGGGCGGTGCACATAGCAGTAGGCCGAATAGTGGATCCTTCAGCAGCAGGTAATGTAGGTCGTCATATGGAGTGGTAACCTTTCGCAGACGCCAACACAAATCGCGATGAATTACCGATACACTAGCACCAGTGTCTATTAAAGCTTCCACTAATAAACCCTCTACAAAAACCAATATCGTATTACACGGGCGCGCTGGAGGAATATTTGTCTCGTCGTCCGATGCAGCTTTTCCTCCTGAAGCTGCATAAGTTAGTTTTCCGGACGGCGATCGGAGAAGGGAGAAGCAGGGCGCAGCGGTGACGTAGAGCGGCGAAGAGGTGATGGGGAGCGGCGCCTCGCCGGACGGTAGGCAGCAGGATTCGTGGACTCTGCAGGTGGTGATGGGGAACGACGTCGAGGCGGAGAATACGGACGGCGTTGGAAAGTCGGTCCGGCTGAATAGTCATCCCGCTCGTACACGTCGTAACCGCGGCGCTCGTCTTGCTGGCGCTTGCGGCAAAACCGTGCGATGTGACCACGATATCCGCAGTAGTAGCATGTGGGACGCGGCGGGCGCCACTGCTGATAACTGGGCTGAGTGGGCCCACCGACAGTCATAGAAGCCATGTGGACCGGCGCTGGTTGGGGAGGCATCGATGGAACCACGGCCGGCGAAGTGGCGGCTACTTTCGCGTATGTTGGCGGGGGATAAGTAGTTGGGCGGTCTGCAGACACAGCACCAGTCATGGACGCCAACTCTTCCTTTATAATGTCTCGCAAAACTTCACCAGGAGCAGGCAGGGGCGTTGAAGCTGGTAGGAAGCCAAGGGACTGGAGCTCTTCCCGTATGATTGTACGGATCATGGTTCGCAATGAGGAATCGACGGGAGGGATGTTTTCTGTGGTGTCCGGTTGCAAACGGACGGACTCCAGTTCATCAAGGCGCTGGCAGGTGACAACTATATCTGTAGAAGGATGGTCATGTGGGCGAGTTGGAACTGATTATGCATATTGATGGTCAGCGCAAACCACGAGGACATAAAGAAGGAAGAAACACAAACACAGCGCTGTCTCACAACTATATTTTTATTTAGTAACACACCCATATTTAAAGCAATGACCACAACCCACGTGATGCCATGACGCAGATGGGAAAGTGTGCACCAGAATATGAATAACCTCGTTAGAACTAAGCCAACATAAACTACGTGATGTACTGATTTAAAAAAGAAATCTCCCTGTCATGTAGGGCTGTCGATGGCATGCTGACGCACCGGGAACCATTTTTGCTGATGTGAAATGCTTCAACAATTTCTCTAACTGTCTTATGACATGACAGGGAGATTTCTTTTTTAAATCAGTACATCACGTAGTTTATGTTGGCTTAGTTCTAACGAGGTTATTCATATTCTGGTGCACACTTTCCCATCTGCGTCATGGCATCACGTGAGTTGTGGTCATTGCTTTAAATATGGGTGTGTTACTAAATAAAAATATAGTTGTGAGACAGCGCTGTATTTGTGTTCCTTCCTTGTTTATGTCCTCGTGGTTTGCGCTGACCATCAATATGCACAACTATATCGGCGACGGTTTCGGGGTTTGTAATTGCCAAGGCGTTGAAGGCGATACTCCCGATGCCCTTCAGAATGTTCCGAACCCTCTCTGATTCAGTCATGCATGAGTTCACACGTCGAAAAAGGCCAAGTACGTCTTCAATGTAGGACGTATATGAGTCGCCGTGCTGTTGTTTACGGGAATCTAGCGTCTTTTTGGCGAGAGCGGAGCGAACAGCCGGTGTTCCGAAAATTTGTCGGAGCTGCTCCTTGAAGTTAAGCCAATTCGCGAAGTCAACCTGGTGGTTGTAAAACCAGGTTTTTGCCACACCCGTGAGATAAAAAGGGACGTGGCTTAGCTTAAGCGGATCGTCCCAACGGTTGGCTGCGCTTACTCGGTCGTAGTCATCGAGCCAATCCTCCACGTCTTCACCGCGAAACCCAGCGAACAGGTGGGGATCACGCTGGTGCCCGGTTACAACCCAGCATTGAGGGGCGGCAGCTGCCTGAGCCAAGATGGCTGAAGTAGAAGTGCCTGTTGGCTGCGACATGACAGCGGGCGGCTGACACAGTCGGCGTCCTGATCGAAGCTCCAGGCGGTAGACGGGGCTGGCAGAGGACGGAGGACCGAATAGCACTCTCCACCACTTGTGAAGCAGGGGTAATAATGCCGTTTTATTAAGCCGTGAGGCACCGGAAGAATGGCTGACACCAAGGCGCAGATCGGACCCAAGATGGTAACCCACCACAGACAAAGATGAAGAGACCGAGGTGATGATGACTATGTACAGGTGAAGTAGAAGTTCCCAATGATTGCCCACAATATATATATATAAGCAGGAAACTAATACAAAATGACCTACTAATCAAAGCTTAACTTCCTTAAGTGACAATACTTCCTAAATTCTCAGTTCTGCGATGCGTGAGAACGCAATTAATTCTTGGCCTAGACATAGTTTCGTACTTGAATCTTTCTGTAAATTTGGAAAGCAAGTCAGTGACACAAGGGCGTGAAAATTTGAAGCTACCGAATCATAACGCAAAGAAAACGATTAAAGCTCCGTGGATGAGGACCCTGAATTCGCAGATTTACAGTGACGAACAGCGCAAGTGAGACGCATAAAAAAGGAAGAGGCAGACAAGGACAGGCGCTGTCCTTGTCTGCCTCTTTATATTTTGTGCGTCTCACTTGCGCTGTTCGTCACTGTAAATATTGTGAGCACTTTTAACGTATTTAGTCGTTCTCATCTGTACATAACCATCATCATCCCTGTTCCTCTTCTTCTTCGTGCTTTTGATGCTGGGAGTGCCTGCAGAATAAACGTGTCCGCTGGCGTTGTCTGGTCCAGTCTTCCTCGGTCTTCCAAAGTGGTGGAGGTCCGTCAAGATCCCGACGTCCCCCTGCGTTTGTGATCTCCCTGGAGCTGCGTTCCGGTCGCCGTCTGCGCCCGCCCACCCCTACAGCTATGGATACATCGGACCCTCGCCCTTCCGCTAGCCCTAACGCTGCCACAGTGGCGGTATCGGCTCCATGGCCTGCGTCTACCATCGCAAGCCCTCAACGCGACCCTCCTGTCTTTGCAGGCCTCCGCGGTGATGACGTCGACGATTGGCTCGACACTTACAACCGAGTGAGTTCAGTCAACCGGTGGACGGACACTCAGAAGTTGACCAACGTCCCATTTTACCTCACCAGTGTTGCCAAGACGTGGTATTTCAATCACGCATCTGGCATTCGCGATTGGTTCATCTTTACCAGAAAGTTGCGAGAAATCTTCGCCTCTTCATCAAGCCGTTCATTCTTGGCGCAGGTTCGCGAACTTTCACGAGAGTGGCCTCTTCACAGAGATTTCGCACTTCAATGCAACGTCGGAAAATACAGCGGTGGTTGAAAAAAGGACGGTACATATCTAGCGTCAGATGCTGCAACATGTATTTCTACGGACTCTCAGTCGCATATCATTAGTTTATTTATTTATTATTACCCTTAGGACCAAAGGCATTAAAGAGGGGAGTGGGTTACAGCAAATGAACGTAAAAATAATAAAAAAACGTTAGAACGGTCAACTACAAAGGCTTCTCAATTATGCAGTTTTGGCTAGGGTTAAATCGTCGAAAAAAATTGGTACGAAGGTATGACAGTAAAATGGTAAATACAAAATACAAAATGCATTTAGGTTACAAACATATAGTAGGAAAAATGATTCTGTTATAAAATGTTAGCTAAAGACGCTCGATACCTTCGGTTATGGTGAATGGATACGATTTCATCAGGAAGTTGGTTCCATTCCGTGGATGACCGAAGGAAAAATGACTGCAAAAGAATTTTAGTGTGACATGATACGAGACCAACCTTATAACGATGGTCGATACGAGGCGATACGTACTGTGGCTGAAAAATTAAATCATTGCGGAGCGTTGAATGATGGTACAGCTTGTGAAAAAGAACTAAACGTGCGATTTTGCAACGAGAAGAAAGTAGATTAAGTGAAAGGTTAATTTTCATGGCAGACACACTTGCAGTTCTATTATAATTACGTAAGATGAAACGAACTGAATTATTTTGAACGAGTTCTAATGAATTAATTAGTTTATCAGTGGAAAGATCCCAAACAGCGCATGCATATTCTAGTTTCGGACATATAAGTGTAGTATAAAGAAGCATTTTTAGGGATGAAGGGGTAGTTGAAAAGTTACGGCGCAGGTAACCGAGCATGCAGTTAGCATTGTCAATTATGTAGTCGGTATGAACATTCCAAGGTAAGTTAGCAGAGACATGCACACCTAGGTATTTGTAAGAGTTAACCACTTCCAAGGGAACGTTATTTAGATAATATGTATGCATGCTGTTAATTCTTAGGGATACATGCATCACTTTACATTTGCCAACGTTTAGTTCCGTTAAAGGAGTACTGACACGAATTTTTGACATTCTCGTATTGTTGCTGTAAATGAAAGCACTGGCCTGGAGAACCCCAAAAACAGTGTCATAGTGCCCCGCAACGCAATGAATATATTTTTAATACGGCTCCCTTAAGAGCTGACTTTCGGTTTCGATTTCGAGAGGGCGGTTTCCTAGTGACGTATCAACGTAGTCGGACGACGGCTGAGTCACGTAGGGACAGAAATTCTTCATAGTGTCGCTGCAACTCTGTCGTCTTTGGTCAATTACACTTGAGGCACGCAAACAACGGCAATTTCAGGATCGTCCAGTGACTCTGACAGCGATTTCGGCTATTTTTAAGAGCCCGTGTTCATACGTCATCGTAGTGTCCATTGCAATGGGGCTGGCTTGCTGTGCTGGGCGACGAAAACTTTAAAACCAAATTAAAATATTTTGTTCGTGTTTCCTGGCTTCCGTGTGCGGAGGGCGTTAACAATACATGGCTCGGAAACGAAAAATGTATATTTTGCGCCGCCGCAAAATCGTGTCAGTACTCCTTTAATCAATTTTTACACCAATTAGCTACTGTAGTTAGATCCGACTGCAGGTGGGTCAGGATCTTCTGCATTAGTTATTTCACGAACGATAACACAGTCATCAGGCAATAAGTGAATGTTAGATGATAGAGAGGAAGGGAGGTCGTTAATATAAATGAGAAATAAAAGAGGTCCGAGCACTGAACCTTGCGGTACACAGGAAGTTACGCTTCGAAGTGGTGAGTTATGGCCGTTTGCGGTAACAAATTGAGTGCGATTAGATAGGAAGCATTCAATCCACTTTAGGATGTTAGTGTCAGGGTTCAAATGACTTAGTTTATAAAGCAAAAGTTTATGACAGACCTTATCAAAAGCTTTAGCGAAATCTCAAAAAAAAAGCAATCTGCAAATGATGAACGATGGAGAATACGATGTAACTTATGCGTAGAGATTGCAAGCTGAATTTCACATGAAAATGTTTTTCTAAAGTCATGCTGAGCTGGTGTGAAAAATGCATTTGATTCAAGGAAGTTAACAAGATGTTTGAAAATTATATGTTCGAGCAACTTACAGCAAGTACTTCAGAGTGATATGGGGCGATAATTGGCTGGTAGAGTTTTGTTACCTGATTAATGCATGGAACCACCTTCCTGATTTTCCATTGGCTAGGTTGAGCAGATGTGTCCAGTGATTGCTGATAAAGTTTGGTTAAGATAATAGAACTATCGGCGTTTGTATGGAATCGATTAGTTTGTCAACTCCAGCAGTTTCAACTATCACTGGAGGCATAGCTACGTAATCATTCTGGCAAGTAGGAGGTGGGCGGTCATGATAGGAAATGGAAAAATTTTGACAAATGCGTCGTTAAGGGTGGCAGCGCACTGTCCATTAGGTATATGGTTGCCCAATGGGCCTCCCAGCGTTATGTAATCATTCCGCAAGGGCTTGATTACACTCCATAACCTTTTAACGTTAGTCATTAACATAGATGGAAGCACGTTAGATAGAAAATTAGATTTAGCGTTCTTTAGTGCTGTCACGTACGTGTCGAATGCGGACTTATAAGGAGTCAAGCGTGTGTCAGTTGGCGAGGGTTTTGTAGAACGATATAGGCGTTGTTTGCGGTTACGTAGACGTTTTAGATGCGCATTGAACCAAGGAGCATCAGAATTGGAGGTAATGATGCGAGATGGGATGTACTTTTCAGTTAGTTCCTGAACTTTCGGGGGAAACATGTCACAATTGACCTGAAGCGAACGATTTTCGGAATCCGGCAAGAAAGTGTCTAGAAATACAGTTAATTCGTTATTTATGGCGGTAAAGTTGGCTTTCTTGTAAATGTGTATAGTTTTCCTGAGTTTACTTGCTTTAGGTGTAGAAAGATTAATTGAAAATGCAAGTAGGCAGTGACCGCTTAAACCAGGTAAGTGTGTAATTTCCGAAATTGTGTCAGGGTGGGATGACAAAACTAGATCAAGGGTATTTGCGGCGTTAGAAGATACGCGTGTAGGTTGGGATACTAGCTGCGACAATGAAAAAATTGAGCACATGTCTAGAAATTCCTTAGCTTGTGTTCAAAACGGAGAGAGTGAAGGCGATTGATCTTTCCAGGATATCATGGAAAAAACAGCGCGAACACAAGGACGATGAAAAAGGAACACACACCACACCACGGAGCGCTGTAAAAGTGACAGTTTTCGTGCGCAGGTTACTAGTCTGGTAGGGGCAGGTTATCCAACCTCGCGTGCTGGCGTCAGTCGCACAAAAGATGATATAGCAAATAAGCCTGTCTAAGTCTGATGATCGTGTGAGCGTTGATAAAGCCAAACAAGACAAACTTCGTAGGTGCACTGTAATTCCCTACATTCATAAGCTGTCTCACAAGTTGAAGCGAATCGGCCAGCGAGTTAATGTTAGAGTCGCCTTGAGCGCGCCTAATAAGCTCTCAACCTTGTGCAATCGCGTCAACAAACCCCCCAAACCTGTCTCCTCCTGTAGCAAGAAACGTACTCCGCGATTTCTCCCTTGCATTGAGCGTGTGGTGTACCGTATACCCTTGTCTTGTGGCAAGTTTTACGTTGGACAAACGGGCAGATGCCTGAATGACAGGCTTCGTGAACATAAAAACAACGTCACCAGCACCGTTAGGGGCCACCTTGGCGATCATTGTAAGCATTGTGGTTGTACCTCCCTATATAAAAAATGTGAAATTCTAGCAAAAAGCCCCTCCCAGTTGACGCGGGAGATTATAGAAGCACATAGGATCGCTTTGGTGGAAGATAACTGTGTCAGCACCCCATCTGTCGCTCTCTTAGACAAAGAAATTGTATATCTTTCCGCTGACAAGCCTTAGATCACCGTTTTTATAATGTACATGAGCATGTGTGGTGATGACGTTTGCTTATTCCTTCATGTGTTTGTTTTTATCATGAGATCACCTTTGCATCTTCCTGTGTGTTTATCAGTGTATAACACTTGCGACGAGCCTCATACATGTGTATTATGTACAGTCTGTTTCATACTTAGGGGAAATCTCGGAGCACCTTGCAACGCGACGCAACCACGTGGCCAACGGGATGCGGCCTCAGTTAAAGGCTGCACGCATAGAGCATCTGCGCCTCCGTCAGCAGCTGCTGCTGGCCGACTCCAGCGCTCGCCGCATCGTGGACGCAACGCGTTTTAAGGCGCTCCAAGATTTCCCCTAAGTATGAAACAGACTTTACGTTTTCGCCGAAATAAAATCACTTGACAGAAAACGGCGCTCCGTGGCGTGGTGTGTGTTACTTTTTTCATCGTCCTTGTGTTCGCGTTGTTTTTTCCATGATGCTTGACCAACTAGCCTGCAAATCCATCCTATCAGACTTTCCAGGATATGTTTGGTAGATTAAAGTCTCCCAGGAGTAGGATGGGAGATGAGGGAAAACGCGTGCGAACAAGATTAATACTGTCGTGCAATTCATGGTAAAATATAGGTGGTGCGGACGGTGAGCGATTGCATACGCCTATGATGAATTTTTTGTGACCAAGGGCTACGGAATCTCAGACGGCTTCTAGATCGTCGCTCGTATAAACCAAAGAAGACGGAATATCATATCAAATACCATGGAAAGTTCAGTGGTGCCCCTCAAGACAAGTACCCACAAGATTCTGATGTCAAGTACCCCCCTCCTCTCCAGAAAAAAGAACATTACCTACATAGGAATGGTGTGGCAATATCGCCCCTGTGCCGATACTGCCCGGAAATCGAATCCATAGAACATTATCTGCTTATAGGTCGCCAGTATATGCTCATCATAGAAAGGCTACTCGAAATGCCGGTTGTTCAATATGAGATTGATCTTAACATCAAAACTTCTCTTCAGCTTCGGTGCTTCAGTGCTGGTAGACGCCACAGGCACATCGTCAACGCTATTTGTGAATTTATTCTGTCAACCAAGCGTACCGGACGGGGATCACATATATGCTCTCAGTACTCCACATTGCTCTTGCAGCGATCAAAAGTTATTTTTGTCCTGTGTACTCATTCCCAATTGTCAGCTTTATGCCGTCAGGTGGTCTATCTGTTCTGAATGCACGTATGCGCCAAGCCCCAGTTCATCCTGTGTTCCCTTTATGTGTTTTCATTTTTATTACAAAATTTATATATGTTCATGTTTGTCTGTTTACTTACTTTATTTTAAAGAGGCTGTAGTGGAAAATAGCCCTTATAATTCCTAATAAGATATCGATACTGATTCATGGTCAGTCCCCAAGAGTGGGCGCGAGCCATTATCCGAAAGGTCATCGTCGTCATCATCATAGCGAACCTAAGAAGGTGTCGAAGACCATTCGTTACGTCGAAGTGCCGATAAAGCTTCTTGCAAGCGCAAGAATATAAAGCCTGCCCCAGTGAGTGAAACCTGAAGTGCCTCGAGCTGCTCGTCCAACATTGTGCCAGGAGATGTGCAAATAGTTATTGGGTACATCTCTGTTTCAAGATACGGGTAGCAGCTGAAAGAGGCAATATGAAAGAGATGTACGATTGGAAGGAAGAAAATTGTCCCTCTGAAGTCTGCTACGGAGGAACTCATCCAGTACCGGGCACAGAAGATGGAATTCTTGGTGCAGTACTACTCCGACGTCTACTCCACACAAAACACTGCAAACGAAGAAGCTCTGAGCGGCACCGAGTGCTTGCCTGTGTTGTACGAGCTACACGGTGAACGAACTCTTACTGAGCTAAACGAGAGCTTGGACTCCCTGGCCTCCATCACAGCACCTGAGAGAGACAAAATCCCTGCTGAAGTCCTCATGGAATCCTCGCCACTGAGTTGCATGAAATCTTCAGCTTTTGCTGGAGGGAAACTGAAGTGCCGCTGGACATGAAGGATGATAACATGATCACGCTATATGAGAAAAATGCCGCAGGGGTACTGCATCAACAACTGAGGCATTTCTACTCTCAGCACTGTGGGGAAACTGCTTGACGTGTAGTACTGAAAAGGCTCCAGGTACTTGGGGAGAGTATATCCAGAATTGTAGTGTGGATTCTGGACAAACAAATTCACTACCGACATGGTCTTCTTCCACACACAAAGTACACAAGAAATGCAGGGAACAATGACAGGCTCTCTTCGTTGCCTTCATAGATCTCACAAAGCCTTTGCACCTGGTGAAGAGAGACGGTCTCTTCAATAATCTCGCTGAGACTACGATGTCTACCCCGGCTCGTCAATATCATCAGGTCTTTTCGTGAGTATATGAAGGGAAGCTTTCTTTTTACGGCTGACCATACAAAGTGGGGTGAAGCATGACTGCGTCCTTGCACCGAGTTTGTTCGCGACCTTCCTTTCTCTCACGCTAAAACATGCCTTTGTGATTACAACAGAGGGCATCTTCTTTATGAACAGATCGGATGTAAATCTCTTCAAGCTCTCTAGATTCAAAAAGTCCAAAGTCCAGATGAAGTGCCTGTGGTGGCTTCCTCTTAAGGGACGATGCAGCAATTACTGCTCATTCTGCCAACGACCTCGAGCAACACATGGATTGCTTCAGCAAGGCCTGTCGAGATTTTAGGCTTACGATCAGCCTGAAGAAAACACGTCATGGGACAGGATGCGCACTAGCCACCCTATATTACTATTTCTGCAGAATAACTGGAGGTTGATAAGAACTAGCTTTGTGTACGTATCTTGGCTTAACAATCTTTGACACGCTTTCCCTGGATACTGAGCTCAATAGACGTGTTGGCAAAGCAGCTACTACGTTCTCGAGATTCACAAAGAGAGTATGGTTTAAAACGAAGCTCATACGAAGGTCCAGGTGTACATAGTTGGTGTCCTGAGTACGCCTCTATTTCTCTCCGAGACAAGAGAACAAGTTCTAGCCTGCGCTTCTCCGGCGCATTTTCGAATAATCTGGCAGAGCAAAATGGCAAATACTGCAGTCCTGGAACGAGGTGCAATCGTTAGCATGTGTGCTTTTCTGAAACAACGACGTCCAAGCTGGCTTGGAGATGTCGTAAGAATGGGCTATGGTCGGATTCTGAAAGACCTTTTGTATGGAGAATTAGTGCAGGAAAGCGTTCTGTAGGAATACCGCAGCTGCGATACAGCCAAGAAAGTCCTCAAGGCCTCAACAGTTTGGATGCTTTCACCACTGAACGTTCAGCTTGGAGGCAGACTACGCAAAATGGCCACTCCCCTTTCGAAGAGACACCTGCTGAGAAAACCGAGGCAAATAGGAAGTCTTGCAACCAGCGAAACCAGGAAGTTAGATGTGGAGGAGGCGGGGTTCGCTCTCACTATAGAAGAAACTCTCACTCTCGAACTCGCCGTTTCAAGTACACGAGACACTGTTCTAGAACCTCAATTCAGAGCACGATAATATAGTCTTTCGAGACTGAAAGATTCAAGGAAGCGTAGACTGTTTCTTCTCATCCGCCTTTTATACTTCAACGTATTCCGAAGACTTGTTTTGCAATACACGAGTTTTGCAATTAACGAAAAGTCCTCGCATGCGCTGTACTATATATCTGCGAAATTCTGAGCTTATTCAGCCAGGCTCGTTTTACAACCTTTCCTTGTTTCCCTCATCGTCTTCTCGTTCGTTGCATTTCTTTTTGCTACGTCTCCATCTTTCTAATTAGTTTTCATCCTCTTTCTTTTTCCTTTTCCGCTTCTACGAAAGCACGGCCGGTTATTTTCGGTCTTCTTTCTTTCATTCTACTTCTTGAAGCCCTGCTCTACAGCTTCCATTTTTTTTACTTTCCCACTTTTCTTCTTGCTCCTCTTCATTGTCTTCGTATTTCTTTCTCCTTCTTGTTTCTCTTGTTCTTTGTTGGGAACGTCTCTCACTCTCTTTCTTCTATGTTTTTTCTTCAAACAAATCACACATCTCCAATGAACATCCCATAAATACACCGGTCAGAAATGCTGGACATTTCTGCGAGAGTGTGCTTTGCCAAAAATGTTCCCGGGACGTCCTGGCCACGTACACTTTCCAACAAAATGTTCTTGTCAGTAAGATCTCCATCAGATTTCCCGCGAATTTCTCGTCTCCGTTTGAATATGACGTTGATCTTTCTTTGTTGTTGCAGTACATGGACGTCCAAAGGCCTTTGCATGCTAAATTTCATACACCTACACCCATACAGCCAGGAGCGGCCGGCACACCCCCATAATGAGCCTGAGGCAAACAAATCTTTCATACGTCACACTTATTTTGAGTGTCCCTTTTTTGCCGTTCGTGGACACTTGGCGTCTAGCATAAAGAGATTTAAAGTACTGAATATCCACGTACATAACAGCATCATTCATCATATGCGATCACAGTATTAGCCACGCACGCCGAGGTAGCTTTCCGCGAAATTGCGATAATCATGACACCGTGGATGTCGAGTCACCTAAACGCATTCCTCGCAGCCACCGGTAAATAACAACCACACCTGACAAAACTGGTACTCCCCACCTTTCGGCGTGGCAAAGAATGAAGACAAAGGGTAGCATGACGAAAATGCTCTAGTCCGAAGGGTCTCTTTAAATTGTAAACGACAACGGAGTATATGCGGAGTCGCAAATCGGGCAAGAATGCACGTGTGAGCGTCTACAGGTCAACAGCCCCGCGGAGACTCCAGCGCCGATTATAATTAGGCGAAGAGCTGAATCCTACTAACAGATTGTCCCGAATGTTAGAATACCGCGTACCACGTTAGTAATGAACACACATTCTACAAAGTGGAACCCCATGGGCCCCCTGCATAGAGAACTTGCAGTCCCTCAGAATAGCATTTCAAGCTACTGCTCCAACTAGATAGATAGATAGATAGATAGATAGATAGATATAGATAGATAGATAGATAGATAGATAGATAGATAGATAGCTAGATAGTAAACAGGCTATATCACCACCAGGGCGAAATTAACATCTCGTGCGCACTTAGGATATGTTACTGATTCCCGTCAGTTCACAACGCAGGACACCACTGACCTGTACACGAATCCGCAGTAAATGACGAAGGTTACTGAAGACGAATCTCGTGACAACGTTGTACTCTCTACCCGTCTCCCATACCTCATATTACCACAATTCCAGGCCTTTACCGCCGCAATAGAAAGATTGCGTGTTTGCAAGGGTGTGTTTGTGTGTCTGTGTATATATTGCATGTGTGCTAGCTTTCTCTTTTTTCACTTCCCGAGATTTACCTTTATAACATGCACGTTAATTGCGACATAGAAAATTATAGAGATCGTTATTTATTCCAGCTTATGAAACCGCGATTTTCTGCAACCAAGAATAACGTTTGCCTCCCCCTCCCTTACCCAGGCCACAGAGAAAGTATTTGAGGAGGGGAAACTGCTATGCCACGGCATCTCGCGGCGGCAGCCCATCAATGTAACGCTTGGGCGAGGAGGAAGCTGAGTTTTCTCCGCATCACGACGGATGACGCTTCCGGCGTGTGACCATCGTTCACACGTCATGGGCGCGACGCATAATAATGGCGTTAACGTCTCATGTATTGCAAATTTTTTCAAGTTTCAGTCTAGCCTCAATAAATAGGGGCGGTGGAAATTTTAGCCGCAGTTAGTAATTTATTACTAACTGCGGCTAAAATGTCCACCGCCCCTAAAATTCCCACCGCCCCTGACTTAATTACGCGCCGTACAGCGGTTGCAACGAGCCGCTTGCAATCACTCCACGGCAGACGACGCATGCCGCTGTAAGTCACTCGCTCGCGTGTTGCTTGAACACGTGGACCTTCGGAATAAAGGGCGTGAAAATTACCGCGTATTTTTTGTGATCTGCACACTCTATAGTTACCACGGGCCTCCAGAGTGTGCTGCGGGGCGGCTCCTCCAACTTTTCGCGCGCTTTTCGTGTTCCAACAAAGGCGTGCGCTGTCCAGGATTTCCTTCAGTGCCGTGTTAGAGGGCCGAAATGTGTTGTGCCAAACATTAGCACACCCAGGATTTCTGTCAGGAGGGGGGGGGTTCAAATTTTCACGAAGGGCATGCGACTTGCGCACCTTGCGCTATACGTCATTTCCTTGCTTCAGCTGGAGGAATCGTAAAGCATATAAAATGCCAAATAATAGTAACATGAATGATGATCATTATTTTTATTATTTTTTTCGGCGTTTGGCAGGGACTTAGCGCCACATTCTTCTAGGACATAAGAGCAGTTACAGAGGGGGAGGGGGTTAGGTCGGCCTCAGGGGGGGGGGGTCACGACACCCGAACCCCCCCCCCCCCCCGTCGGTGCGCCACTGGTGCCAAACCTTAAAGTTGACTCATTCTGCAAGGTAAAGCGGATTACTTTCAAATATTCCAGTGGCTCCGTGATATTGGAGGTTAATGCTCGTGCAAGGTATCCTCACCTTCCCTTAAAAATTCTTCAGAAAACCAATGACTTGGTATCCACACACCTGCCCCCCCCCCCCCCAAATTAAAATTCTGGATAGGCACCTGGATCCGCTCTCTCGAAGGTAGGTCACGGATTATCCCAATTAGCTCATGAGTGGGAAGACTTGTTGGTACAGCAAAGTTTTGCCCTTTCTCCAGTAGATGCGTAAATTCTTCTGGTAACTCTACGTCACCAAACACTACGGCTTCCTTGTCTGTGCGGGTTGTCTTGTTCTCCAGGCAGTGAAGCAAGATAGTCAGCATGCAGTTCCGCCTACTTTCAATCAGCGGAGCTGCTAAACTTCTGTATTTTCCTGATTTGATGGCTGCCAGCCGTTCCGAGTGTTCCTTAAAGCAGGAAAGACGCAGGCAGTCCTGGAGTAAACGAACCTGGCGCCATAGTTCGGATACTAATATGTTTATTCTTTTACTTTTATTAAAAAGTCGTTACAGGCCTCGTCAGAGGCATTGGGTAAGGGGGCATGATAAAACTCAAGGCCACGCATAAATAATACACAATGTTATACAGGGTGAAGTGGATAAGCCATATGCGTGACTTAATGAACGTATTAGAATATTAATCATCAATATTTGTACATGCACAGCGAACAAACAAATGCAATAAACAAAAAAAGCAGGCAGAGAAATATCAAGAAATATATTTTGAACACGTGTAGGCAGTTGAAATTAAAATGTACAAGTATACAAGCATGAGTAAAACGAAATAACGAAAACATGGTAGCTAACACAAAAAGAGACAGTCTCTTAACGTGGCTCCAAGAAGGCCTCACTGCACCGAAAAGCTCGCGACCTCATAAAGTAGAATACGTTTGCGGATGCAGAAGGCGTGACATCTCGCCTTGCACGTAGCCTCGATTATGTGGGCAATCAATAGGGAGTTATAGTTAAGCGGCTCAGCGGGCCAGCGGGCCCAGCGATGGAGCGGAGGGGACAGCGGACCGCATGATGAAAAGAAGAGTAATAGCTGAGCGACGCCCCGCTTGTTTCAGCGGAACTTGCTGCTGCGCTACCTGTTGAACAATGTTGGAGTTGCTGTCGATCGACCAGAGGTCTTACCTGTCGAATAACATTGAAGTTACTGCGAAAAGGATATCGCAAAGGTAATTTTTCATTAGATCACAGGTGTTATGTGGAAGCACATGTTCGTTTTTGCTGCATGACATGACGACATGCCGCCGCCGCTTGTGTTGGGGGCTGCCATCTTGCTAAACGCTGGCACGCTGGCCCGCCGCTGCATAAGCTCCGCTGAAGAGACGAAATGAGCGGGCGAGCGGCTCGCTCCGTAAATGCGCTGGCTGTCCCAGCGTGCCGCGCATGCGCAGTTGGCGTCTCCGCTCGATCGCTGGGCCCGCTGGCCCGCTGAGCCGCTTAGCTATTACTCCCTAATACCTCGGTGAGTGATCATGAACCTTGCTCATAAAAGTAGCGCCCGTCCTGTCTGCTTCGTCTCTTCTTGTGTGTCTGTGTAAATCGCGCTAAGTTGAACTTTTCATGATACCTGTTTTCTGTTCGCCAAAAAAAAAAAAATGCGGTTGATCCCTCTGTCATAAGAATCGGTATAACACGAAAGGGAAACCTGTCTTCGCGAACTTGTGGAATGCATAAGCGGGAATCTGGCGAATCGAAGGGCGGGAGTTGGCTTTTGGTACTGTGAACATGCGAACACCTTACATGTAGACACTAGCGGCACAGGGATCCTCGACAGTTGCACACGAGGGAAAGTTCTCGAACGACTCACATTGCTTCAGACACACTGAACTGCATGCGCTAGAGCTCTGCGCAAACATGCCATGTACAATGAGCGTCTGCCGACACCTTGCAAGCGAAGACGAACGGGTTGTCAGCGGATCGTTTTGCGAAAACGTAGCCCACTGCAACGAAATGCCAATAATTTGCTTGTCGACGACCGTCCTTGCGTTCGTGGAGCAGTGCGCGTCGCCACTAAACACACCTGGCCACGCAGAACAAATTTTGTAGTGGGCGCGTTGTTGCTTTGCCCGGTGAATGCATCGACACGACCCCTCGACAACGCCACGGCCCTCACTTCCGCGGCGGTCAAGGCGCGAAGACTACCCAAGAGCTGGCTACCGGACACGACAGTTTGGGTCGCTGTAGTACCTAACGTTGCTAGATGATGGTACCACCGCAGCGAACCTAAGCGATCCAGGAGTGCAGTTTTATGGAGGCGATGTTCATGCTTGTAAACCACTTGTGGCGACACAATCTGCGCGGTTTTCTACGCAGCCTCCACCTCGCTATCATTTCGCTCGGCGTGACATGGCTGCACAATGCGCACCACAATCCGATAAGCCACAGCGCCGAGAATCATCTGAGGCATACGTCACCGACGGTGCCTACAAAACTTGGCTGCAAGCCCGCAGGAGGATTCATTTTTTATCTAACCGTTCGAGCGCAGCGTCGGCATGCTCGCCCCGCTGCTGCTAACACGTTAATAAACGTTCTTACGTTTCATGTCGTGATGCGTCGTTCTTTCGACACCGCGTCCCACACACTGTAGTGCAGTATAATAAACACCCCTTCTTTAACCGGACGACAGTTAAATGCGACTCGTAAAGCGCTATTGTGAACAGATAAAGCCCATCTGTCACGTATATTAGCAGTGTTGCGGTGGCGTAACAATAAAGAAAAAAAAAACTTGGACCATCTCCCCGAAGGGAACCCTGATGGGATGCGAAGCAGCAGCGTTGCGCACGGGTGGCGTCACGGGTTGAACGGCGCTAACGCGGGTGCTGGAAGAACAGTTTGAAGCGAAACTCGGTGTAGCGTTTACTGGTGTAAACGTTTGTTTGAAACGCAGACACGGGAGACAGCGGGCGTTGGAGCCGGCAGCTGCGAGCGCTCCGGCGGGTGAGGGAGAGAGTGACGTACGCGCGCACCTGCGAGGGGAGCGCGACGTCAACGCCCAGCTGCGGCGTGACCTACTTGGCACCGCTGCAACACCTGCGCCGAGGGAAGCGCGTTGCCTCGCGTTTGTGCGGAGGGACAGCAGGAGGGACAGCGTTACACAGGCTAGTCAAAGAGCTGCTTCGCATCTAAAAAAGTTGCGGTGGCGTATCAGTAGAGCTTCCAGCTACTTTTGTCAAATCCCGGGTTAATGGGTTTGAGTCGAGCTGGCTGGAACTTTTTCCTTGCGAATAAGTTCATTTTTTTCAGAGATCTTCATCCGTTACAGGAAGTACGTCACTGATTTCTTGGTGGACCCCCTGCATAAGACACTTTCGTGTTAAAAAAGAAAGGAGACGGCCCACTACCACTCGTGAAGTAAGAAGAACGTTCAAAGACGGAGGTCTCGGTTGTTAAGACACCAATATGCTCTCTACTTGCCACGATGAGGAAAATGACATTGTGCGTCCGCTCACGTCCCTTTGCCACGAGTCCAGTGCGATGACCAATAAGGAAGAACACAACGGCGTATGTGAAATGAAATCCAAGGTTTGACAAAATCTCTAGTCGGGTTGTGAAATCATTGAAAAGGATGGGATCGCTGACCAAAGGCTGCTCTTAAAAAGGAACGTTCTGGCTTCCGTACGGGAGCCTTGTTCACTTACAAGTGCAGCAGCGTGGGCTAGTTGGTTTGCGTTCATCATGGCGAGTTTCTCAGCTTTCTAATATAGGAAAAAACGCGACAGAGAAGACAAAGCGTCGACTTCCAACTGATCTACATTTCGCAGAGTGGCACGATATATACATACAAAGAAACAAAGCCCTGTTCACTGCGCGGAAAGCGCGAAACGCAGTGCTTAAATATGTCGCAGTAATCGCCCCAGGCATGTTGCGTATGTAGGGTGGAGATTACCTGTATTGTGGTTTTTTTTAGTTGTTTGGGGATTCCAGATAACGACGTGACAACCAATTCTCTATCCCGATGACTGTAGCTTCTTCCCAGCCTATTTCGTGTCTCGCGGCTCCCACGTGTTCCGCAAGCGCGTTCGTTGTAACTTTCTTTGTGCTGACGTCGTTGTTGTGGCCTCTCCAAGTGTCTTTCGAAGTTCTCGCTCTCGCCAATGTAGCAGTTGTCACAGTCTGCCCATGGAATTTTATAAATGACGCCAGGAAAGGTTTCTTTCTTTATTTTAGATGCAAATCAGCTTATGACGGGGGTTTGTCGGTTCCTCCATCCGCCATGCACTGTCCACACCCGCACTGCGCATGCGCATCCTCCTCCCCCTCCTTTCCTTGTCTCATCTCTCCTCTCGGCATTCATCCTCTCCTCTCCGAACGGCGCGCGTTGGCTATGGCTCTTTGATGATTGATTGATTGATTGTGGTTCGGTTAGGAAAGGACGCTAATTTCTGCAGCCCATGTAGGGAGCACGGCTAAGCGTCCGTGGGGAGGGGGAAAGGGAGTGAAAGACATAGAGAGAATGGCCGTAGTGGAGGGCTCCGGAAATTTAGACCACCTGGGGTTCTTTAACGTGCACTGACAACGCACAGTACACGGGCCTCTGGCATTTTCGCCTCCATCGAAAATGCGACCGCCGCGGCCGGGATCGAACCCGCGTATTTTGGGTGGCAGCCGAGTACCGTAACCACTACACCACCGCGGCGGACTGGCTCTTTGCTCGATGAACGCTTTACCAGCTCGCAAGGAACGAAAACGCGCCCTCGCCCGCGAGAGAGAACGCTGACGAAGGCAGCGTCTGCTAGCGTCAAACCGATGCAAACGCGGTGTACGCCCCCCGTGCTGCTTCGCATAGACTCACGGTCCCCTTTAGCGGGAGATGGAGTAATTTTTGTTTTTAACGGCCACCAGCTCCTGTGTCAGCTCGTACACAGAAACGTGAGCGACGTGCACATCGAAAGTGCGCAGAACACGGGCCAATGACTCACTTACGCCCGGCACATGAGGAATGGCGGCTCGAGGTCAGCAAGGAAGATGAAGCGGTGATTATGGGCGTGTTTGGCGTAGTAGAACAGAATCTGCGAAGTGCTTGGAATAGCTGCACTCGCTGACTTCACGTCGCACTTGAACAAGAGCGACTACGTTGAAAAAAATATAGAACTACTGCATGACGACAGCACGTACGTTCCACTGAAGCGCGGCCCTACGCTCAAGGTGAAAAGAAGCCAGCAGGTGCTTCTGACCGATGTCTTCCAATTTGTTCCACCGCAAAACAAATCGCTGTACTTCCAACTCCTGCACCACAACGGATCAGCATACGCTTTATATGCCCTCCCGAACACTCATAAGCCAAACGTCCCCATGCGACCAACTGTACACTTCACACGCTCGCCCTCATACCGGCTGTCGGGCTACTTGCACAAGATATGCGCCCCTCGTTGGAAACAGCTCCCCCTTCCACGCAACTCGTTCGACTTTATTGAAAAGGTGCGTGACGTCTCGGTAAACGACAATGCAATTATGGTGTCGTTAGATGTCAAGTCATTGCGCACGAGCATTCCCGTGGATCTGGCGGTAGAGGTGTGCACGTGGGTTTTTCAGGATGGCAGCGGTTTGAGGGACAGAGCCCCTATTGAAAGCAGCACATCTTTTGAAACTGATGCAGTTTTGTCTTGAAAACACGTACTTCTTCTTCCAGGGCACAGCCACGGGCGCATCTATATCGGTTACAACGGCCAATTTTACTATGGAATCATTAGAATCTCGCACACTGGCTGCGTTTGAGCCACGCCCAATGGTATTCCTCCGTTATATCGATGATTGCTTCTGCATAATGAAAAATAATGCATTAGGTGCTTTGAAACAACACCTCAATAGCATGGAAACATCCACCCGTTTCAACGTGGAGGAAGAGGCTCCAGGCCGTCTTCCTTGTCTGCACGTTCTGGTTGAACGCCTTGACAACCGCCTCTCTTTCAAGGTGTACAGAAAGGAGAGCCATACAGGCCAGCATCTTCATTTTAACTCTATGCATCCGGCCTCCCACAAACACTCTGACATCACTTCCTTCGGCGAACGGGCCAAAAACATGTGTTCAAGGGATAAGGGTCGCGCTGCTCAGCTACGCCAAGTGCGACGTGAACCCAGCGAGTGCGGCTATCCAAAGCACTTCGTAGATTCCATTCTACGACTGCAATCACGCCCATCAGCACCGGTTCATCCTCCTTGCGCAGCCCGAGGTGCCGGGCGTGAGCGAGTGTTTGGCCCGTGTTCGGCGCACTTTCGATGTGCACGTCGTTCACGTTCGTGCGTGCGAGCTGAGGCCGGAGCTGGCGGCCGTAAAAAATGGCCCTCACGGAAACCTGGCTCAGCTCTAGTATTAGTAATGATGAAATACTTGAATGTAACGTGCCCATCAACATCCGTCGTTGCGATCGCGATAATAGAGGGGGAGGAGGTGTTTTAATCGCCGTTTCAGATCCCTTGCACTCGTATGTTGTACCTACCACGTGTTCCTTGGAACTTATTTCTGCGTGAGTGCGCATCACCCAGCTTAATATCAATTTTTGCTGCTGCTATCGACCGCCTATTTTTTCTCGCACATTTTGCACTGATTTGCGAGATACATTATCTCATATTATTGTCCAATTCCCACATGCACCTTTATTCTCGTCGGGTGATTTCGATTTCTCAAGCATTAAGTGGTCTTCCCCAGTTACTATTCAAAGAAATTTATCTCGTGAATACTCAGAATTTGTAAACTTGTGCATTGATTGTTATCTTTCACAAGTTATAACAGAAAAAACCCGAATAACTTCAACAAGCGCCAATATACTCGACCTTGTCTTAACCACTTCCCCCGATTTAGTTCATGAATTATGCCGTTTGCCCGGTTTAAGTGGCCACTGTTTCATTTACTTTACCTTTCACGAGGAAGTTAATCACCCTGTTCGCCAACCAAAGCTAATTAGATTACAACAGGGCAGACATTGCTGCAATTAACAGAAAACTTAGCGTGTTCCTCAATGACTACATTCTAAATTTTGAAGAAGGCTCTTTGGAAACCAACTGGAATATTTTTAAATATAAAGTTGCAAGTGTGGTTGACAGATACATTGCAATGCGTGCTATTTCAGGCAAATACCGGTCTCCGTGGTTTACTTCTTCGTTCAATCGTCTGCTGAGCCCCGCCACGGTGGTCTAGCGGCTATGGTACTCGGCTGCTGATCCGAGGGTCGCGGTATCGAATCCCCGCTGCGGCGGCTGCATGTCGATGGAGGCGAAATGATGAGGCCCGTGTTCTGTGCGATGTCAGTGTACGTTAAAGTACTCCAGGTGGTCGAAATTTCCAGAGACCTCCACTACGGCGTATCCCATAATCAGAACTGGATTTGGAACGTTAAACCGTAGAAATCAATCAAATCGCCTGCTGAATAGGAAGAAGCGTGCGTTTAAAGAAACCTGAGCGATGAACCAATTCGATGCTGCACTTATCTCCAATGTGCTGCGTAGTACAAAGAGGCAGTTGAGAGAGCCACGGAAACGTGTTATAGACACACCCTTCCCTTGCTGCTCGTAATAAACGCGAAAAGGTTTTGGAACGCCATCTGCGGTCATGAACAGAATACAAAATCTTTGTCACAAGAACGGTGTAGCGATTCCGAGTTCTAAATGTTGTTCGGTACTGAATGATGTATTAAATGCGAAGCATTTCTTAGCGAACTTCGGCGAGTTTGAGCGTATCTATCTATCTATCTATCTATCTATCTATCTATCTATCTATCTATCTATCTATCTATCTATCTATCTATCTATCTATCTATCTATCTATCTATCTATCTAGCCGCCTACGATTTTGTGCTCTCCTGGCAGTTTCGCTAATGGGATGTTTACGAAAATTGGTATACCACAACATGACTACATGACGAACATAAATGGCAGGTCACTACATGAAAATCACGATATGCATGTCTTGGGCGGCGTCATTTACATGTCACGGTCTTGGTGCTCTCCTGGCCGTTTCGCTAATGGGATGTATGCGAAGATTGATATGGCACTACATGACTGCCTGACGAACATAAATGGCAGATGATAACAGGAAAATCAAGATATGCATGTCATGAGCGGCATGATTTGCATGCCACGGCCTTGGTGCTCTCCTGACCGTTTCGTTAATGGGATGTATACAAAAATTGCTATCCCAAATATGACTGCATGGCGAACACAAATGATAGTTCATAACATGAAAATCGTGACATACATGTCATAAGCGACATGATTTAGATGCCAGGCGTTTCGTTAATGGGACGTATACGGAAATTGGCATGCCACAACGCGACTGCATGACAGTCATAAATGACAGGTCATAACACTAAAATCATGACATGCATGGCATGAGTGAAATGATTTACATGCGATGGTTTTGGTGCTCTCCTGGCCGTTTCGTTAATGGGATGTATACGAAAATTGGTATCCCTTACGGAAATGTCATATATGGGCCTGATATGTTTTATATGGGCACGGCGAAAGGCCTACAGACAAGATGCCTAAACCGGCAGGACTGTTACCTTACCAACTCGCTCAACTTTCTGTCCTTTTGAGGACAAGATGCTTAAACCGGCAATACTGTTTTTGCAGATCTTGCCGTGGATTTTCGGTGCTTCAACATCGATGGACAGCATCGATGCTTCGCTTGTCTTCGTCGATCATCAGGCCATTGGAAGCGTGCGCACAACGTGGGAGGATCGCTTGTCAAGGGGAGTGACGTCATCGGTGGACCAGCTACAAAAGGACGGACGCATCAGAGGCAGCTTCACTGGGCACGGCGAAAGGCCTACAGACAAGATGCCTAAACCGGCAATACTGTTTTTGCAGGTTCGTTACCATTACAATACTGCATGCTTACGAACGGACAACCGATTTTTGTTAATATTGCCGTGCCCGGCTGCTTGTGTTGCTTGTATGATTGATGGTTGGTCTGCGGTCTTGATACTCTTGACGTCCGGTGATGTCGAGAAAAATCTCGGACCAAGCACAGCGCAGATGCTAGAGAAAATCTTAGAAAATCAGGTGGCGTCAGACGCTAAGATGGATGCTATTCTATGAGGCAGGATATTTCAGACTTGACTTGCGGGTTACTTAGAGGTCATCGAAGAAATGGGCAAACGTATCAGTAGCCTGGAATCTCTTGTGCCAGCAGGCAGACAAATTGACTGAATACGAGAACAAGTCTAGGCGAAATAACTTGTTGATCTTCGGAATACCTGAGGCGCCTGGCGAATCTACATCCGATTGGACGAAAGCTGTTTTTGATAATCTGTTTTCCGAGACTCTGGGCGTCAACGTGAAATCAGACCTGTAATCATGAATTTTTTTGATTATCGTGAAAAGGAAAGTATACTAAGGAGCGCTAAGAAATTAAAGGGTAGCTCTATTAGAATCAGTCACGATTACGCTAAACAAAGAGTCATGCGCAGAAAGAAGTTGCGGAAAAGTAGCGAAACAGAAAGAGCTAACGGAGCGAAAGTAAAACTGATACACGATAAGCTTAAGGTAAATGATGACTTCTTTGAATGGGATGACGAAAAGAAAACCCGCTGCCCATGTAAACGAACTCAAGATAAAGTGCTGCGCAAAGATAATGCGGGTGATTCTGCCCTGCGCAGTTCAGCGACAACAAGATCATCAGTCAAAATGTTTGGGAGGCAAGTTGCACCGCCACCATCGTAGCTAAGATTACTTGTGCTAAACAAAAGGAGCATCGTTAAGAAAGTAGCAGAGTTCGAATATTTATTACTTTCGTATAGCCCGCATGTAGTTATAATAACTGAGACATGGTTAAATAATGCTATCGAAGACAGTTGCATTGTTCCGGTGGGTTATAAGATCTTCAGGCGGGACAGGGATTGCCGAGGTGGTGGTGTTGCACTGGTGATCAAAAGTTCAATAGTTGGAACAAAAATAAGTTGTACCTTTTCAGAAATGGTTTGGTATAAGGTGAATTATGCTAACACAGTGTATGTTATTGGAGCCGTGTACAGACCACCTTGCACTCCACCAGAGTTCCTAGAAAACTTGAACATGTTTTTGTGTTCCAATGTAAATGAAAATACAAGACTAATAATGGCTGGCGACTTTAATTTGCCTCACATTAATTGGGGAAAACTTCACACTGGTCCTCTAGAGACTGCTAATGCTAACCTACTACTTGAAATCATGCTTTCCCATAACCTGAGCCAAATAGTAAATGATTATACGAGAGTTACCCTTACGTCTCAGTCATTGTGGGACTTGATTTTCATCTCTAGTAAAGTCTATGACTATGAAATGACAGTCGTAAATGGCATATCTGACCACAGATTGATTTCTATGAATGTGAGGTGGGGTCCTAGTGTCCGAACAAGACGCTATGTGCCTGTTCATGTTAAAGATTATTGCCACGCAGATGATACATCTATTCTTGATTATTTAGAGCTATCACTTGATTTTCAGAACGCGTCAGAGATGGAATCGATTGAAAACTTGTGGAGGCGTTTTAAAGCAATAATACAGCACTGTATAGACAACTTTATACCCACGCGGACAAAAAAAACAAGACAACGCAACCCGTGGATAAATAGGAACATCATCAATATGAAACGCAAAATAAAATGACTGCGTAAACGAAAGCCAACGACAGCTGAAATTTCGTTAATTAAAAAGAGCCTAAAAACAGAACTGAGGCAAGCTAAGGAAACATTTTTCAATGAAACGCTCACTAGCTTTCTGCAGGATTCTCCACGAAAATTTTGGCTATTTTTGCATAGCAAGGGTGCGAGAATTGAACAGATATTAGATGGAACGGAAGTCATAGAGGAGGAGGGTGAAATTTCCGACAGGTTCAATTGTTACTTCCAATCAGTGTTTATCAAAAGCCAGGACGATACCGAAGAGCATCAATTACCTTTTCCACTGACAAGCATGGCGGAAGAAATTTGCATCACTCATGAAGAAATATTTACCCATTATTACTGTTAGACACAAAAAAATCTGCCGTACCTGATGGTATACCAACTGTGTTTTTGCGACGATTTGCAGAGTGGTTGTTTTATTACCTTACAGTGCTGTTTCCAAAATCCTTGAACTATAGCTCGTTACCCCAAGACTGGCGCAGTGCAGTAGTTGTTCCTATATTCAAAAGTGGTAACCGCATGTTAGTAAACAACTATAGACCTGTATCTCTTACATCCGTGTGCTGCAAAATGGTTGAACACATCATAGCAAAACATATAAGGCAGTTTCTAGAAGAAAATAATATCTTGTGCCCTTTAAAGCATGCCTTCAGATTCAGTCTTTCTACTGTTACACAATTTATTGAAACAATTCATGAATTTTGTATTTCTCTGGATGCAAGTCAGCAAATTGATGTTCAAGCAACTGCGTACTGTATTGATTTCGCAAAGGCATTTGATAAAGTATCTCACGTTAAACTTTCTAAACTTCGTGGTGTAGGAATGAGTACGTAGTTGCTTGATTGGATTGGTGCATTCTTATCACACCGGCAACAGGCTGTTAAAGTTAAAAATGGTTTATCAAGCAATTTAGAGGTTTATTCAGGAGTACCGCAGGGCTCCGTTTTGGGACCAGTCTTGTTCCTGGTATATATATACGACATTGCCGAAGTTGTCGAACCGCCTGTAAAAATTAAACTTTTTGCAGACGACTGTCTGATTTATTGCCAAGTTACATGCAGAGACGACCAGCTTAAAAATTAATCAGTCTTCAATCACTAAGTTCGTGGGGCAGGAAATGGGGGATGGAAATTAATTACAAAAAGTCCACGTACACTCGAATAACGAAAAAGAAATCTCCACTTTTGTTTGAATATACGATTGAGGACAGAATCCTGGATAACGTGACAAGCTATAAGTACTTAGGTGTGACAATTACAGATAAATTAAATTGGACACATCATGTAGATAACATATGCTCGTCAGCATACCAAAAATTATGTTTCTTGAGGAAAAAAATACCGAAAGCAACGAGAGGGGTGAAATTATTGGCATATAAAACTTATATACGTCCTATTCTAGAATATGCTAGCGCAGTTTGGAGCCCGCATCCGAAGGTTCTTAAGAAAAAATTGGAGCGTATTCAGAGACTGTCAGTACGCTTTATTTGTTCGAAATACAGGCGAACAGACTCTGTAACGGACATGTTAAAGGCATGTGATTTGGAACTGTTAGAAGTGAGAAGACTGAAGTGTCGATTGAAATTATTCTTTCAGATATTACATGGAAAGGTAAAAGTGAACAGAGAGGCATATATAAAACAGCAGCTTGAAAAACGGCCTCTGCGAACAACACATCCCCTGATCGTGCAACCAATACAGACCCGTTCTGATTTATTTCGTTTTTCATTTTTCCCTGATGTCATTACCTTGTAGAACAGTTTGCCAGAGAACCTGTACAAACAAATGATGTATCCGATTTTCAAGTATTGTTAGATAGACATTTGTAATAGCAATGGTGTTGCTTGTTAATTGGCCGTTGCTCCATGTAAGTGTGTGAAGTGTTATTCATTGTGCCGTTGCTGTAACAACCCTCAAGAGAGGGTTAACAGTATCACTAAATAAATAAATGAATATATGGCCAGATATGGACATATAAGCGCTCATATCGGGCTATATACTTCCGTATAAGGATCAATATAAGGTTGTATACGGCCAGATATGAACGTATATGGAGCTTTATATGCCATATCAGGCTGCTATATACTGCCACATATGGCTTTATGTGGCGCCTTATATGATATACACAGTAGCAGTATACTTACATATACGGCGTACTTGGGCCGTATATGGCTTTATATACTCGATATAAAGAGTATGTATAAAAAGTCACATAGTCCCAGCTATGGATGCAAGTTAACAGTCATATACATAGGTGCATTTATAGTATTTATGTGTCCACATTCAATTAAGGGGGAGTTCCTCACGCTATATATACACAAATAAATAAAGCGGTCCCTTGACTCCCTTCCCTTTCGTTATATATATGGTTCATATTTTCTCGCTTCATGATGACTGATAATATATCATGCGAAGCGAAACAATAAATAAGCAGTAATGTTATTTATATACACCCAAACAATTGACGGAACCACATTTCTCATCCCATCCACCAATTAGTAATTACAGAAGAAATCAGTGAAAAAACGTAAACACTAAGGATAAATGGTGAAAGACAGTAAGGGAGCGTTGATGGTGAGTTCCGCTTTCTCATGGCGTCGTAATTTCAATTAATACACGATTTACCTACAGCGCGAGCTAATTATTATCTGCATAAAAACGATGTATCAAGCTGAACTATTATTTTTTGGTCGACGTTGCAGTTGCAAAAGCCAAAAGCTATTGTATATACGCGCGCATTATAGTGATGATGCATTAATGGAAAACTTGTGCCAGCTTTACCACAATAAGCGCCTAGATTGCATGTTCACTGTAAGTTATAGCTAAATGAATGATTGTCGGAATGTGTCAGCAAAGTTCTTTACTTTTATTTTTGTTTTCTTTATCTCATCTTGTCCGAGAGCGGCGGGGTAGAGGGCTATCACTTTTACTCTTTCTACAACTGGACCCACCATTTCTCAAAAGACTGCAAAAGACGAGCCAAAAAAAGAAGAAATGACAAAAAAGAGCCCCTCTCTGAACATGCCCCCCCCCCCCCCCCCCGTCCTTTTCTTCCGCAAAGAACCTTTCTTTTTTTCCTCGGAACAGCTCACGGGACCTATGGAGACGGCCCCTCACTTCTTCCACGTGCACATGGAAAAGATTTCATGCATCAGCTGAAGCCCTCCCAAAGCTAGCGCTCGTGTTTACGCTGTGTACTTTCGCGACCAAAAAGTAGTCCATTGCTTGTGGTAACCAAGAAAATTTACATTTTTCATCAGATTGACAAACCCTCTCGTACTTCCGGAAAACAATCGAAATATGCGGGTTTCTGTTTTATGCTTGTCGTTTCATCTGGGAACAATATACCTCTCCCTCTCTTTTCTTACGGACTAGCGTAGCCTTCACAACTGTGAGCCATTTTCTCCACCAAGGTTTTGATGTGTGCGGGCTGCCTGGCTGTACTTTCCGAAAAAAGTGGTGCTGTGGTACTGAGTGGTATGTTTCGATCGCGTCGCAAATAAGTGGATAACGCCTTCTAGCGAGTTTCTTGATTGAAAAAAAATACATTAGAGCATATTCACGGAGTGAATGATGATGAGTGGGCGAAGGCTCGGGAGGTTCATCGTAGATCGTGCCGAGTTCCGGATTAATTTAGTTAACGCGCATGCTACGAATCCTTATGGTTCAACTATGCACAAGTGAAATCTCCCACCGGCACTTCATTGCAAGTCAAGATCCAGTGCCTATATTTATATATATGGGTGGCCGGTGAACGGTTCTCCAACGCGAGCAGTCGGTATTTCTCAATGAAGAAACTCGCTAGGAGACGCAGCCTGCGCCAACGTTGTCTCTCGCGGGTGAGGGCGCGTTCTCCTTCTTTGAGAGCTGGTAGAGCGTTCATATAAGCGTTTCCATAGTCAACGCGTGCCTTTCGCTCTCTCTCTCTCTATCTGTGTCTCTCTCTCTCACAAGACAGCAGATGGAAGAGTAAGAGAGCTCGCACGCCCGGAGGCACGCCCTCGCCCTCGGCGCGTGCCTCCCGGGAGATACTGCCGGTTACGCCTGACGGAGGACAAGGTTATACTAAGAGGAGGAGGAGGAGGAAACAATTTTATTGACACTAGATCAAGTAAGGGGGCGAAAGGGAGGGTAACGGAAAAAGGAAAACGGTGGGCCCTCAGGCCGCCCTACGTGGCCGAAAGTCCTTGAGCCTCGGCGACCTCTATGGCCCAGTGCACAATCCGGAGTTGGGCATCCGGACATGATTTGCGCAGAGCAGCCTCCCATCGCTCCTGTAGCTCAGTCCCGTCAAAAGGAGGAGTTCGTTCGTTGGGGCAATTTCGATAAATGTGGTCGAAATCAGCTCTCGGACTTGGGCAGAGACGGCAGTTTGGCGAGGTGTCGCCAGGATGAATTTTGGCGTTGATTAAATGAGACTGCAAAGTGCTAGTTTGCAGTCGGCGCCAAACTACTTGTTCGGTCTTGTACAGACGTTTATGAGGCGACGGATATTGCAGGCGGGAATTGCGATAATGCAGGGTAATTTCATGATAGGTTAGTAGGTGTTCCCGCGCACTGGGAAAGGAAGGTAGGCCGTCCACTGCCTGGTTCACGAGTGCTCGGGCTTGTTCGTGAGCAGCCGCGTTCCCTGGGTGTCCACAGTGCGCTGGAACCCATAGCAGGGCAATTAAACGTTGAGGAGAAGGAATTGACTGCAGGATACGGTAAGCGGGTGCGTGAATGTGGCGCATAGCGAAGTTGCGAATTGCCGCTTTTGAATCTGAATATATGTATTGTCAGGGATGACAAAAAAAGTCGATAAAAAAGAAGAAGATAGAAATGAATGGAATGGAACGTGAAGGATAAAAGAACAATTGAAGAGAAAAAAAGAAGGGGAGAAGCGCGTGGAGACGTCATCAGGCGGGCGCGCGGAAGGGAACGCGGTGGCCACGAGGGCAGAGAAGGAGGATAATCACTCAGTGCATGCCGGGGTTTTGCCCCAGTCCGGTAGAGCGTGGAGGCCCGCCTGAGTTCTAACCTCGGCGAGCGAGTGTCCTCATGATCCGGTCATCTAGCTGGCGAACAGTACCGTGAGCTGCCGGGACACGTCAGCGCGTTCGACGCCGACCTTCAACGAACCCGGGCTTGCGACGGCCAGTCTGCTCCGCCAACGGCTCAGGGGCCGGAGTAGGCTGGGCGTGCCAGGAGCGTCCGCCGGCACGAGTTCCATGCGGCCAGAGGTGGGCCACGTTGATCACATCGGCTCGTCTGCGGAGCGTTCCTGCTTTAGTGGCGAGGAAGAAGCGACGGACACAACGAACGACGGTCCTGCGCCAGCGAATCCGACGGCACCGTAAGAGAACATTTTTTCTACCGTACTTCACGTAGACGAGACCAGACGCGATTTGTTCAGGGACACGTGTAAGACGGGAGCGTAGGACTTAGTGATTATTTTGTTTATGAGACCCACCCATTGATTTCCGTTACTCTATGTGTTTAATTCCTCTGTGTGTTTAATCCCTCTGTGTGTTTAATTCCGCTGTGTGTTCAATTGTCTATGCCTGTGTGAAATGAAAGCTGTGTTTATATCACACTTTATCACGTTCGTCGTTTCACTCCGCTGACTCGAGCGAAACGTGCCGGGCGCTTATACATTATCGTGACAATATTCAGCCTGAGTCTGAGCAATTGCAAGGGCAATGGCGGCTTCTTCAGCCTGAATAGGTTGAGCCACACGGTCAAATGTGGCGCAACTAGGAGTTTATGGGCATTATCTGTGACTGCCACGGCGAAGGCAGGACAATGGGAGTATTCTGCCGCATCTACATAAACTGCTGGGAGCGAAGGTGGAATAGAAAGACACAGTTGGAATATAAGTCTGATAAGTCCTGGTTAACGTACGCAATGTTGCGATGAACATAAGTGGTGACCCAAGGGCAGGAAGAATTTTGAGGTTGTATAGCCTGATAGCCGGTTAATTTGCATTGTTTATTTGGTTCCTGTACGGCGATGGCGTCTGGTGCGGGCGTTGCCTGCTGCAGATGGTGGAATAAATTGTCTTTTTTGCGTTGTAGGCCTCTACTGCCAGATCCGCAATGATTGAGGGAAGAGTGTTGCTTATCAGAGTGGGAAGGGGCCATGATGCGGGGGAGAGGATGACGAAGTGGGTTCGGGGGGAGCAATTTAGATGTTAGGTCTGAGACAACCTGTTCCATTCTAGCAAATCCCTCCGCGATTTGTGTGAAGCCAAGGTCCACCCTCTGTTCTACTTTGTTAATGCATTCTGCGAGAGCTTGGACTGATGTCTCTCAAACATCGCTACTGTTGGCAAGCACACGTTTTTTTCTCGGTGGACAGTCCTCTGCCGGGGGCTGGTCGGTTTCTGAACGGTCGAAAGAATTCGCGGTGACGGGTTCATGAATTTCTGTTGGATCGTCGCGCATAGCGGGTGGGGCGGATTTAGAATGTGTGAGTGCGTTGAAGCGCTCGAAAATTAAGGACATTTGCTGTTTAAGGTCCTGATTTTCTTTGGTAAGTCGTTCTATAGTACCCTGGTAGTACAGATCCCTGAGGTCTGAGCGAGTACTGGAGCGATGGGAGACGCTATCTGCCCAGATCACCTGTTGCAAGGCCTGTCGCGCCGGGGGTCACCCGATGGGTACGTCGCGTCGTGGACTCTTGCTTCTGGTCTGGTCATTTCCGGCTTCCGGCGTCAAAGGGGGAAAGGAGGCCTGGCCTAGTTGTAACTCCGGCGTCATATGGCGCTGAGGTGGCCTCGGCGTTCTGGTCCGTTGGGCCGAACCACGTTGATATTTCCGTCGGCAAAGTCTGTCACCCGTTCGGTGATCCCCGCCGCACACGATGCAAGTTGGAGAGCATTGGTGATCGACCGGGTGCTGCTGTCCGCAGTCGGGGCAATGAGAACGCGTTGGTTCGGGGCACACATCTCGCGGGTGCCCAATCCGTCGACAGTTCGTACAGGCTTCCACCTTGGGCCTGAAAGGGTAGACTGCAAAGACTGAGCCAAAAAACTTAACGGACTCGGGAAGCCTGTCAGACATAAAGTGAATAAGCACGGACTTTGAGGTTCGGCCCATGTCCCGTGCCTGCACGATCGCCACAAGTGGGTTGGACCACCTGAGCTCCCGCAGGATCTCCTGAGGGGACTCGCGGTTGTATGCTCGATAGATGATACCCTGGATGGCTCGATCAGGGGGTGCGATGTAGGCTTGGATTTCTATCTTCTTACCTCGTAGAGTTATCTGTCTTATTTGTGCGTACTTGACTACTCTCTCCTGGCAAACCTTCTACATTGTGAACACGTTCTTCAACAGATTAGTACGCGTAAGGTCACCCTGCGTGTTGGACTCAGTAATACCTCTGCTGTCTAGGAATGCGGCGCGCAATTCTCGCTCTGTGAACGCTGCCATGCTGACTCCAGCGTTTGGGCGATAGATAACCTTGTAGTCGTCAATCGGCAGCCGTGGGATCGGTCCTCGCCTGAGGCGCTCCGCAGATGATGCGTTGACCATCCTTTCAGCCCGCGTCTTGACTGCGTTTGGGCGCACTTCTTGTGACTCGATTGCAATGCTGGCGATTGCCGCCCGAGATAGCTCTTCGGTCTTATATTTCAGCTCGTGGTGCTGTTTTCTTGCATCGAGAACCTCTTTCCACTCATCCGCATTAAATGCGGTGAGCGGAAGGTTAGTGCCAGTGACTGTACAATCCATGCTGGTGCTTGGTTGTAGAGTGCGCGTTCCCGCAGACAACACCGCCGGCGTTAGGTTTAGCGGGGCCGGCACCTGCTCTGCGCAGAGTGAAGTCAATGACCCAAGTGAGTTACTGTCCAAATGAAATCTAGTACTCACAGGTAACTCCACCGACGAAACTGTCCACTTTAACACCAAATTCGGGCGTGAGAAGCGATCCAGAATATTCACATTGCGTGATATAGTTGGAGCGCACGTAAGGCGCGTCTGCCAGTTCGGCCCCTAACGGCCGAATCTAGACTAAGAGGAGCTTCGCCCCTAAAATACCGACTGCTCGCGCTGGAGAACCGTTCACCGGCCACCCATATATATATATATACAGGCAATGGATCTTGACTTGCAATGAAGTGCCGGTGGGAGATTTCACTTGTGCGTAGTTGAACCATAAGGATTCGTAGCGTGCGCGTTAACTAAATTAATCCGGAACTCGGCACGATCTACGATGAAGCTCCGGAGCTTCGCCCACTCATCATCATTCACTCCGTGGATATGCGTGGATTTCTTCGATGAACGCTCTACCAGCTCGCAAAGAAAGAGAACGCGCCCTCACCCGCGAGAGACAACGTTGACGCAGGAAGCGTCTTCTAGCGAGTTTCTTGACCGACTGCTCGAGCTGGAGAACCGTTCACCGGTCACCCACATAAATATATAGGCACTTTTTATAATCAGCCGTTTCCTTTCCCTACAGTATTCAACATAACTTTTCCAGTATGGACCTTGTTGTTATTGATTTTATGGTGTACAGAAACACATTTGTGGTCTGAACTTCGTCTTGCTGAGTGGACGGCATCACTCCAATGTTTTTCAAAAAGTTCCGATGTTTATTATTCTATCTTTTTTCAAAACTGTTTTCCGAATCCTTGGATTCCTGTTCCTTATCACGATGAACAAATCGCAAAATACGATTTAGAACAGGGAATGTCGCTGGAGCCAACGTTTCGACAAGCGGACTTGTTTCTGTCCGGGTGGCGACTGCCTTCTGCAGCGTTCGTTTGTGTACGCCTTTGCACAATCTACCCCATCCTCAGAGTGTGCAAAGGTGTACATAAACGAACGTTAGAGAAGGCAGTCGAGACAAGTCCGCTTGTCGAAATGTCGGCTCCTGCGACATTCCCTGTTCTAAGTAGTACTTTGCGATTTGTTCATCGATTCAAGCGTCCGTCTTCCCCTGAGCTTCTCTTCTAGTTTGGGTTCCTTACCGCGTGATTGCAAGGTGGACAAAGCAGTGCCATTATTTAAATCTGGAGATTCACAGTCCCCTTTGAATTACCGACTGATATCTCTCAGCAGTGTACCTTGTAAGCTTCTAGAACATATAATTGATTTTCATCTCGTAGCCTCTCTAGATAAATTCATTCTTCTCTCCTTATCAACATGGCTTCGATAAAAGTTTTTCTTGTGAAACACAACTGGTTTCTTTTACACATGACTTTTTTGCGGCACTAGATAGCGCATTAATCATTGATTGTATATTTTTAGAGATCTCCACAGCTTTCGACCTTGTTTCCCACCAGTTCCTCTGTTTTGAATAAATTAAACATTTACCGCAATATATTGAGGTGGACTGAATACTTTCTTGCTAACCGAACTCAATTTGTCACCGCCAACAACAACCATTCACCAGAGTGTCCTGTTACTTCTGGTGTGCTGCAGGGCTCACTTTTGGATCCTCTTCGCTTTCTTGTTTACATTAATGACGTACCCGATACAATTCATTATTGAATTAAAATATTTGCTGATGACTGCGTTATTTATATAAATGTTTTCACTCATACTGACGTCAACATTCTGCAACAAGACTTAATGAAGTTTTGTCCTGGTGCACGAGATGAAACATGCGACTAAACGCTAACAAATCTAAGGTGATGCGAGTTATTTATTTATTTAACAATACTGCAGGCCATGACAGGTCCAAGCTGGAATGGGAAGTCAAAACATAATTTGTATAAATTGGGTTACAAATGAATAACGATATTAGCTATCAAACAGGGTTCATCACTATTACATATAATACGACCTTAATAACAAACAAAAAGAAAACTAAAACAACAGTTCCAGTGCCGTCTGAAAATCAGCGGCCTCGAAAATGGTTTCACGAGATGCGTTTCAAACAGAAATTGTCTGGGGAAAGAAACTGCGTTTATAAGCATTGGTTTTAGCATACATTGGTTTCAGTGCATGGTCATGATTGTGTCGAGTCTTTCTAGTGTCTAATGGTTTTACATATGAAGGTATGGACATGTCAAATTTTCCTTTCAAGAGGTTGTGCAAGAACACTAGCCGAGCATATTTTCGACGCACCTGCAATGTTGTAATCCCGTGTTCTTGCATAAGTTTTGTAGGGGGGTCACACCTTTTATATTTGCCAATAATGAATCTGGTGGCCTTTCTTTGCAACATCTCAAGTTTATATATATCCTGCTTAGTCTCGGGATCCCAAATTACGGAAGCATATTCTAATTTCGACCTTATGTAAGTATTGTACGCTAGTAACTTTAGCTTGGCTGGAGCTTTGTTTAGTTTCCTTCTTAGGAAACACAATTTCTTAAATGCTGAAGCACATATATCTTAAACGTGACTTGATCAGGATAATTTAGAAGTGTAACGCCTAAATACTTACAGCTTGTAACATTTGCTATTTCCTGGTTACAAAGAGTAGAGGGATAGGAACTAGGCTGTAATTTGCGTGTAACTGCTAATAAGACTATTTTTTGCACATTAATTTCCATATCCCAAGTTCGACATCACTGCTCAATCTGGAACAACTGGTCCTGCAATACAACATGATCACTCTCACATAATATCTCCTTGTATATAGTACAGTCATCAACAAAAGTTTTATACACACTGTATCAGACAACATTTCAATGAGGTCATTTACATAAATTAAGAAAAGCAAGAGTCCGAGTACACTGCCTTGAGGCACACCAGAAGAAACGGGGAGCATATCAGACGTACACTCACTCACTACAACAAACAGTCTTCTGCCATGCGAGTATGCTTCAACCCATTTCACTAAGTAGCAGGGGAGACCGGTTAATTTCGGCTTATGTATTAGTTTCGTATGCGACGCCTTGTCAAACGCCTTGCTAAAATCTATAAAGAATGCATCTATTTGCCCCGAGTGATCCAATGTCGTTATAAAGTCATGTACAGTGGTGAGTAACTGAGTCGTAGTAGATCTTCCTTTGGTAGATCCGTGTTGATAAGGAGACAAAATTTTATTATCAGATGAGAAAGACCTTATATATCCAGCTATGACATGTTCCATAAGTTTCGAAGAGGTGGATATAATCGAACGGGCCTATAATTTGTTATTTTAAGCTTGTCGCCTTTCTTAAAAATCGGCACAACGCGTGCTATCTTCCAGTCATCAGGAAGCTCACTGGTGTTTAATGAAATCTAAAAAATATTTGCCAAGTAGTCTGCAATCTGCGCTGCAAAGCGTTACAAGAATGCAGTGGGAATGCCATCCTTACCCGCGCTTTTTTTTTTCGTTCAATTTACGTAGCATAGATAGAACCCCTTCGCGTGTTATCACTGGTATATCTGTCTCCGAAAGTTCCTTGTGTATGCTGTAGTTGTCATTAGGGGAGAAAACACTGTGAAAATATATATTAAATGCGTTGGCTATATCAGCTGCGTTACCGACAAAGTGATCATTTACTGAAATTTTTCGAATAGACTCGTTTGCCTTTCCGAGGTAACGCCAAAATTTTGATGGATCAGTTCTAAGAAATTCTGGAAGTGAAAAAGTGAAGTAATTATGTTTTGCTTGTTGCCCCTTAATTTCCAATTTGTTCCTCAGTTCCATGAGGGTCTTCTTACACATATTTTGTTTCTTTCTCAATCGCTTTAGTTTACGTTTATGGTGGATGAGTTTCTCATAACTCTAGTTCTGTTGATTTTTCTGAATACGTAAATAACCATAGTGCTTTGCAAAATGTTTCATTTTATAAGTATATTGGTGTAAAATTTACCTCAGGCTTTCATGGCTCACTCATGTCACTTATAACGAAAGGGAAGAGGTCAAGGGCTCGTTCTTTATTTGTTAGAAACAACTTAATGAGAAAAGAGAAAATTTCCTAGGCTTCATTGTCTGTTTGCTCATTAAGTCATGTCACTTATGTAAGAATGCAAATCGAAATCTTGGCTGTCTACGAAGAAGCTTTTCGAGGTCCGAAGCTCGAGTATGCTGGCGCGGATTGGGATCCGGACGCTAGCACTCTCGTTCAAGCCATAGAATCAGTCCAAAATCGCAGTGCGTGTTTCCTTCTATAATACTATGCACGCATATCTCGCGTATCACCCATGAAAGCAGACTTGGGCCTTCCGTTTTTATGTACTCGCAGAAAAGTGTCTCGCCTCATTCTTTCTTAATAAACTTTTCCGCTATCCACAATTAAAACAATTCCTGCTTTCTAAACCACACTACATATCTCATAAGTGTGACCGTCCACACAAAGTACACATTCCTTTTTCACGTACCAATTTTTTTCATGATTCTTTTATTCCCACTACTTCGAATGCTTGGAAACACCTGCTCCGCCGCGGTGGTCTAGTGGCTATGGCACTCGGCTGCAGATCTGAGGGTCGCGGGATCGAATCCCGGCCGCGGCGGCTGCATTTCGACGGAGGCGAAATGTTGAGGCCCGTGTGCTGTGCAATGTTAGTGCACGTTAAAGAACCCCAGGTGGTCGAAATTTGCGGAGCCCTCCACTACGGCGTCTCTCATAATCAGAGCTGGTTTTGGGAAGTTAAACGCCACAACTCTCTCTCTCTCTTGGAAACACCTCTCTACCTCCATTGCTCAACTGACTGCAACTGGCTGGTCACGGCTTTTAAGGCTGGTGTTGAAAGTATTCTATACTCTTAGCAGCTTCATTTTGTAATTTTGTATTCTCTTCATTTGGTATATAATGTACCCACTCCCTTCTGTGACGCCTTCACGCCCTGAAGGTAGTAAACTAACTAACTAACTAACTAACTAACTAAATAAATAAATAATAAATAAATAAATAAATTTCATGGCGTCATTTATAAAATTCCATGGGCAGACTGTGACAACTGCTACATTGGCGAGAGCGAGAACTTCGAAAGGCACTTGGAGGGGCCACAACAACGACGTCAACAAAAAGAAAATTACAACGAACGCGCTTTCGGAACACGTGGAAGCCGCAAGACACGAAATAGCCTGGGAAGAAGCTACTGTCATCAGTTGTCACGCCGTTATCTGGAGTCCCTTATAATTCAAACAACCGAAAAAGCACTTCACTACAATGCAGGTAATCACCCGCCTACATACGCCATATGCCTGGGGCGATTACTATGACATACTTAAAAGGGCCCCTGAAACCATATTTTACTCGCCGAGTTTTGCATCGAAACGGGTTGTTTATATTGTTCTGGAGTAAATGCAAAAATAATTTTCGAGATCGATGCAGGCAAAGGCAAGTTATTAAACTTGCAAATTCACTATAAAAGCAGACGACAGATATCGGCATCGCGAGACGTGCACGCTGCTTCTCATCAAAATGTGGCTTACATCTTGCAGTAAGTGCTGCCCTCTGTGGCCTTCCTACCAAATCTACCACATGGACTGCACAGCGCTCCTCGTGCCAGCTACAAGCAAAATGAAATTGTAATGCACAAGTGTTTACCTTTCAGTAGCGTTAGCAAGCATAAAGCACGTTCTCAATTTGAAATTTCTAATATTCGATGCAATGTAGGCATGTGTGACGCATATTTTTATTCCTACTGCGCCCGGCTAATCAGAACCTGCAGCAAAGGCAGCATGTTGATGTCGTATCCGCTCAGAGAAACTGTTGATGTATGGCGCTGAAGACCGCGCGGAACGCGATTTCAGGTACAAATTAAAATATACGGTTCGATGTCGCCACTTTCACTCGTCTTTCGGCCATCATCAAGTACCACACAATGGAAAGCTACAATAAAATCAATGTGCGCAAAGTGCGTTTCAGGGCCTTTTTAAGCACTGGGTTTCGCGCTTTCAATGCAGTGAGCAATGCTTCCGTAGGAACGCCGAAACGTCATCCTTTTTAACAACCTTTGGTCGGCGAACCCATACTTTCCAATAACGGCATATCTGTAGTTGACAGAAAAGAAACGCTGCTGTACCGATAGTTCTGGTGCCGACCCCAACCAACCAAGACGACGGCCTGGATATCAAAATCACCTAAAATTAGCATTCCTCGCAGCCACAGCACATAATATCCGGCAAAACTAGTAGCCCCTCTCCATGCCCCACCCCATTTCGCACGATATAAACCGGAGACAGAGTGCAGCCCACCGTGGGCCAAGGGGGCGAGGAGGCTATCACCTCCCCTCTGAGTGGAATCTGCTTAACTTGAAAACGACAGTTGGGGGGGGAAGGGGTTCCTTCATTGACATTGTTCTTGCCGGACAGATGCTGACGGCGACACGTGAAGTTCATCAGTAATAAAACGCAGGGACGACACACACGTAAGAGTGCCGAGTGCACTGGAAATATTGGTTTGAATAGCGAGGCTGCTTAAGCCAATCGTAAAAGCAGTCTTAACAGATTGGTTTGTGGGGCTTAACGCCCCAAAACAGCTCTGATTATGAGAGACGCCGTAGTGAAGGTCTCCGGACATTTCGACCACCTGGGGTTCTTTAACGTGCACTGACATCGCACAGCACACAGGCCTCAACATTTCGCCTCCATCGAAATGCAGCCGCCGCTGCCGGGATTCGATCTCGCGACCCTCGGATCAGCCGCCGAGTGCAGTAACCACTAGACCACAGTGGCGGGGCGGCCGTCATAACAGCAAAGCTGTTTAAGGTACAGCCGCAATTTTTCAGCCATCATGCAATACCACGTGACATAGCGTTACATGTTTTGGGAAAGAATCTGTCAAGTGACGTATAATTATGTCATGTTGGCGGAAACATGTTACTCAGTGTTTCGTTTCGTGAATTTGGCGGAACATGTCACGTGGCATTGAGTTAAGTGATGATGGGTGATTACGCGACATGTTCGCGCCAAAGTAATATAACAAATTATCAACTGACATCTTTCCCCCAAAACCACTGACTGCAATGTCACGTGAAATTTTCCCGCCATAATAACATATGTCTCGTTTCAGTATACTATCGGCCAGCTTCGCTGTGATCTGTTCTTGGGCGACCTAGCGGAAGCTGCGTACTTTTTTTTTCTTAGGGCAGAAGCACCTTAAAGTCGAGGCTCGTCCGTTGTGCGTCCGTCCGTCATGGGTGGGCCGATCCTGCAGGCAGTGCATCCATTGTACATATACGTAGGGTTGTCGGGTCAGAAATGATTTTAACAAGTTTCCGCTAATGATCCCGGGCTGTCGGCGTCTGTCGCCGTAGCCGTCACCACGGTAAAGGAAGCCCAGTAGCAGCGGCTGACGTTTCCTGTCGGAAACACCGCAGCACCTCCGGATCTAGCTTTGTCATCGACTCTCGCTGTCACGATGTTTAGAAAACCGTTGCTATAGTCAAATGATCATCATCATCATCAGCCTGATTGCCCCCCCTGCAGGGCAAAGGCCTCTCCCATAGATCTCCAATTATCCCTGTCCTGTGCTAACTGGGCCCAATTTATCCCTGCAAACTTCCTGATCTCAACTGCCCACCTAACTTTCTGCCGCCCCCTGCTATGCTTGCCTTCTCTAGGAATCCACTCTGTTACCCTTAATGACCAACGGTTGTCTTCTCTTCGCATTACATGGCCTGCCCAGGCCCATTTCTTCTTCTTAATTTCTGTTAGCATGTCCCTAACACGCGTTTGTTCCCTAAGCCACACCGCTCTCTTCGTGTCCCTTAAGGTTACACCTACCATTTTCCTTTCCATAGCTCGCTGCGTCGTCCTCAATTTAAGCTCAACCCTCCTAGTTAGCCACCAAGTTTCTGGCCCGTAGGTGAGTACCGGTAAGATGCAGCTGTTATACACTTTCCTCTTTAGAGACAATAGTAAGCTACCATTCATTATCTAAGAATGCTTGCCGAACGCACTCCACCCCATTCTAATCCTCCTAACCACCTCAGCCTCATGATCCGGATCACGGGTCACTACCTGGCCTAAGTAGACATATTCACTTACTACTTCCAGTGCCTCGTCAGCTATCTGAAATCGCTGTACTCGCCCAAGGCTATTGAACATTACTTTAGTTTTCTGCATATTAACTTTCAGGCCCACTGTGATACCTTGATAAGGTCAGTAATCATGCTTTATAATTAATCTCCCGAGTTACTTAGCAAGGCAATGTCATCAGCAAAGCGGAGGTTACTGAGGTATTCACCATTAACCCGTATACCCACCTGTTCCCAATCCAGCGTTCTAAATACTTCTTGTAAACATGCTGTGAATAACATTGGAGAGATTGTGTCACTTTGTCTTACGCCTTTCCTTATAAGTATCTTGCTGCTCTCCTTATGGAGGACTATGGTGGCCGTGGAGCAGTTGTAGATGTCTTCCACGTAGTGCTCGTCTACACCCTGATTCCGCAATGACTGCATGACTGCTGAGGTATCGACCGAGTCAAATGCCTTCTCGTAATCTATGAAGGCTATATAGGGGCTGATTATACTCTGCGCATTTCTCTATCCCTTGATTGATAGTGTGAATACGGTCTACTGTTGAGTAGCCTTTACGAAACCCTGCTTGTTCCTTAGGTTGACTGAAATCAAAGTGGCGCTAATTCTGTTAGTGATTACCTTGGTAAATACCTTGTAAACGACTGACAGTAAGCTAATTGGCCTTTGTGTCGCCTTTCTTATGATGTTGGATGATGTTGGCATTCTTCCAAGATTCCGGTATGCTCGCAGTCATTAGGCATTGCGTACACAGGCGTGCCAGCTTTTCCAATATAATCTGCCCACCATCCTTTAACAGTTCTGCTGTTATCTGATACTCACCGGGTGCCTTTCCCGCTTCCATCTCTTTCAAAGCTTTCATTACGTCCTCTGCCAGTGCTGGTGGAATGTCAGCCTCTTCTAAACTGCTTCCCTGTTCCCTATTCTGGTTATCACGACTACTGTAGAGATCTCTGTAAAACTCCTCGTCTATTCTCTATAGTAATGCATACATCTGATTTCTACCTATGCCTAGACGTCTCTTCGCCGCTTTTAGGCTCCTTCCGTTCTTTAGAGCGTGCTGAATTCGCTCCATATTATACTTTCGTATGTCGGCTCTTATACGCTTATTGATTAACTTCGAAAGCTCTGCTAGTTCTATTCTGTCAATTGCATTTGATATTGTCATGCCTTTCCGCTTTCTAATCAAGTCTTTCGTCTCCTGGAAAATTTTGCTAATAATCTCTCTATGATCTTACCTCCTACTTCTACTGCACCTTCCGTGACAATCCGCGTGAGATTATCGCTGACTTCCTGAACGCAATTATCTGCTTCACCTGTTAAAGCTGAATAGCTCTTCTGCAGTGCTATCTGGAATTCTTCGACTTTCCGTCTTACAGTTAGCTTACTGATCGGCGTCTTTCGTGCTAGCTTATTGCGGACCCTCCTCAAGTCTATCCCAATTCGAGATCTCACTATCCTGTGGTCACTACACCTAACTCTGCTCAGCACTTCCACATCCTGCACGACGCCAGGGTCCTTGCACAGTATGAAGTCTATTTCAATTTTATGCTTGCCATTCAGGCTTCTCCACGTCCACTTCCGATGATACCGTTTACAGAAGAACGTATTCATGATGCGCAGATTACTCCACTCTGCGAACTCTACTAATAAGTCCCCTCTGTCATTCCTACAACCCACGCCATAGTTCCTGACTGCCTTGTCTCCAGCGTGCCTCTTGCCTACCTTAGCATTGAAGTCTCCCATCACAATAGTGTACTGCATCTTTACTTTAGCCGTTGCCGACTCCACATCTTCATAGAAGCGTTCAACTAGCTGGTCGTAATGACTGGATGTAGGTGCATAGCCCTGTACCACCTCGAATTTGTACCTCTTATTAAACATAATTACAAGACCTGCTACCCTCTCGTTAATGCTATAGTATTCTACTATGTTGCCAGCAATGGTCTTGTTGACCAGGAATCCCACTCCTAGTTCTCTTTTGCCTTCTAGACCACGATAACATAGGATGTGCCCATTTTTCAGCAATGTAAAGGCTTCACCCGTCCCCCTAACCTCACTGAGCCCTATAACGTCCCATTTAATGCCCGCTAATTCCTCAAACAGTACCTCTAGACTTCCCTCGCTAGATAAAGTTCTTGCGTTAAACGTTGCCTGGGTCAGATTCCAGTGGCGGCCTGTCCGGACCCAGAGATTCTTAGCACCCTCCGCTGCGTCACAGGCCTGACCGCCGCCATGGTCAGTTGCTTCGCAGCCGCTGGGGACTGAGGGCCGAGGGTTAACTGGCGTATTCATGGGGGGCTGTGGCCCTTACTGCACCATGGTGGCCAATCCTGCTCCGGTGAGGGAGTGCCTCACCGGCTATGGTCGTCGGGATCCGGCCGCACCCCAAGCCTCCTTATGCAATTCGACCAATACGCGGATTTTTTTTAACCCGGTGGAGAATTGCCCGGAACCGGGATTTCAACCACGGTCCTTTTTGCACGCGAGGCGGATGCTCTACCGCTACGCCACCGCTGCGTGGTTTCTTTCAAAACATATGTATGGTGCCCCGCCACGGTGGTCTAGTGGCTATGGTACTCGGCTGCTGATCCGAGGGTCGCGGGATCGAATCCCGGCTGCGGCGGCTGCATTTCGATGGAGGCGAAATGTTGAGGCCTGTGTGCTGTGCGATGTCAGTGCACGTTAAAGAACCCCAGTTGGTCGAAATTTCCGGAGCCCTCCACTACAGCGTCTCTCATAATCAGAACTGGTTTTGGGACGTTAAACCCCACATAACAACATAACAACATAAGTATGGTGTAACCCAAACTCAAGACGATATACGAATTGTAACAAGAGTATTAAATTGCAACTGTATTAAAGGGGGAGTGCATAAATGAATAAATTAACAACGCATATATATATATATATATAAACTTTATGTCCCTAATTTCACATTCGCCGTGGCAACGCGCGGATGACATACGGTGCCATAGCGGTAAAATATCCAGTGCTTGGCGATTCGTCATGGTTTCCATTAGTGGAGATGCGGTGATTTTTTTTTTTTGATGGGCTAGTTAGCTTGCGTTAGCATTTGCTTTCGGACGCATAAAACTCAGGCCATGACAGAGAGCAGGCGCCCTGTTCGGTGTCTTCCATCGGGGTCTGTGTTCTTAGCTGTTTTGAAGCAAAAAGTGTATGCGAAGTTTCGTCTTCGCTATTTGATATACGTGGTTAACATTGCAAGTGGCCGTTTTAGGTTGTGAGATAAATTGAAAAAAAAAGCTGGTTGATCCCTCTGTCATAGGAATGCGCATAACACGAAAGGGAAACTTGTCTTCGCGAAGTTGTGGAATGCATAAGCGGCATTCTGGCGAATCGAGGGGCGGGAGAAGGCTTGGGCAGTGTGAACATATGAACACGTTACATGTAGACATCAACGGCATCTCGACGCGGCACAGTGATTCTCGACAGTTGTACACGAGAGAGAGTTTTCAAGCGACTCCCATTGCTCTGGAAACAATGAATTGCACGCGCCAGAGCCCTGCGCAAGCGTGCCATAAACAATGATCGTCCGCAAATGGTGACACTTTGAAGGAGGAACCGAACGGGTTGTCAGCGGATAGTTTTTTGAAAACACAGCCCACTCCAACGAAAGGCCCATCATATGCTTGTCGACGGCCGTCTTTGCAATCCTGGAGCAGTATACGCGCCACAACTCAACGCACCTGGCCACGCACGACAAATTTTGTAGCGGTCGCGTTCGTACTTTGCCCTTGGAGCGCGTACTTTGCCTTTTGCCCGTCACGACGCCGCCACGGCCCCAACTTCCTCCTCGGCAGTCGAAGCAAGAACACTACCGAAGCGCTAGCTGCCTGCGCGAATCATCACGACAGCCTGCTTGGCTCTATCTATCGTTCCTAGATGGCGGTACGACCGCAGCGAATCTAAGCGAACCAAGCGTGCAGTATAAGGAAGGCGATGTTAATTTAAGGGTAATATTGCTTCTTGAACACCATAGTTCACTGTACTGAACGCCCCCTTTGCCTTAACGGGACGGCAATTAAATGTATCTTCTAAAGTAAACATATGAGGCTCATCTGTTCAATGTATGAGGAATGTTGCTGTGGTGTGTCGGTAAGGGATCTAGCTCCGTTCGTCAGACCTCGGTTGAAGGTAGGTTCGAGTCCGCCTGGGTGGAACCTTTTCAGTGTTACTTCAACTTCATTAGTTCAAAGATCCACTTCCGTTACAGGAAGTACGTCACTTATTTCTTGGTGGCCCCGACATAAAACATTTTCGTGTTAAGACAGTCGGAGGATTCGACGCGCTGTTGGAGTAATTGAACGGGGAATTTTCCTATTGTGAGCTGTTCCGCACTCACCTATGATCTATAGGAGTAGCATCAAGGCCATTGGGCAAACATAGGACAACCACCGCCCCCGTAACTGCTGGTGCAGTATGTTTACTTACTTTGGGCAACACGTTCAAAACGCCACCATCATCTATTGGCAGCGTGCTTACTTTTCACCTCGTTGTCCCGGGTTGGATTCCTACCTCTCGTCATCATATCACGTCTGCCTGTATGAATCTGCTCGTCAGGTCTACACCTTCGCGCAAGGCTACAACAAAAGGTACCGCCTTCTCTTTTTAAAAACCTGAAATGTGTTCTCATCAAAGTGGCCGTCTGTATTATTGTCGGTCTTTGATTTACATGCACTACAATACTAAGATTTCATCATCTGTGGAGCATACTCGCATTCCCTGGCTTTGCACTATGGATATGAGCCACACGTAAGCGCATCATCGTTAATCGCGACGCGTATGACACTTATTTTATGCTTGTTATGTCTACATAAATTATTCCTGTTTGTAATGCCTTGGTGCCCGACAATACCAAATTTGGTATATACCAAGCGAACGAGACGGCCACAAGAGCAGGTAGACGCAGGCGGCTACACAGACTGGTAGGACGCATTTGCCCAAGTTCGCCAAGAAGTGATTCCCATTTAATAAGTGTTAGATATTTCTCTTTTGTGTCTGAAGTAGGTAGAAGTGCTTGGCAGCTGTTCAGTACACTTATGTACACCCGAAACTGGTGTGGATGCGTTTGAACAAAGCTGCAAGAGAATGACTTAGAAAGCTTCAGAGATACGCCGAAGCACAGATCTTTTGCCTAAGGGCCAGTCGCCTAAATAAGAAAATTCTGCACCATGGATCAGATGCGAAACTTTTGCATTGTAAGAATAATTACACGCTTTACAGGCGAGACCGACGAACAAGACTGGGCTGTCGTATTCTCATCGCGATAATCTATTTATTTTGTTTTATTTCCCACTTTCCGCCAGTTGTAAAGGCCGTAGGACTGAGGGAGCGGTCTGTATATGCAAGCTTAACAGCATAATAGCGTGTGGGAGTAATCATTTGGCGTCTTCAGCTGACGGCGCTGGTGGCATTTTCTTTGTGGCCGTGTCGTGACCTAGGTTCGTCAGGGCCTTCCACGACACGAGTGCACGCCACCGCGGCCCCGTGGGCGTCGACGGCGGAGCGCGCTGCAATTCCATCTACTATAACAAACGGCGTAGCAAACGAGCCGCACAGTAAGACGTCATTGTTTCACGCGCATATTCGTCGGGATAAACGCCATATCTTGCGCTATGCTGACTTTCATCGCGTTCGTCTGGCACTGAGCAGAATCGCATCTCGGGCGGTGTTTGACGTAACTCCCGCTCCACCACCACTGTTCCGGTACCCTTCTTATATTCACTGCAGGACGAGGGCCTCTCCCAATGTTCTCCATCCTTTCATGTCCTGCGCGAGATGATTTCATTTGATGCCTGCGAATTTCTTCATTTCGTCACTCCAAGTTACTCTGTCGTCCACGGCTGCGCTTAACCTCTCTTGTCACTCCGTAGTTCTAGCTGTCCATCTGTTGTCTAGCTGTTGTCTAGCCTTCACATCGCGTGACATGTCAACCTCCCTTTTTTAGTAGTATCAATTAAAGATATAAGATGCCACGTGTAAACGTATTGATTGGAAATACTCCAATTACGGGTGCAAATAATGATAATAGAGGACTAATAACAACAGTAAGCAGACAAGAAAAAATAATTTCACAAATGTACACATTGCTCGTAAGCGTCATCGCAATGTACTCAAACAAAACTAGAAACACCTAAAGCGTCGCCTCCTTGGATTCCGAAAAAAAATATTACGAAGTACTGCCGTTGTTTTGAACAAGCCTTATATTAGGCTCTGGGAGCTGGAGCGGCACCAAGGCAAAGGCTTCTCCCCCAGGCTGGTGGAGCGTGTTGCTGCTGCTGGAACTGGCCTCTTCCGAGCGGCCAGGTAAACACGCCGCCGCACCAAGGAGGCGCCATTAATTAAGAGTGGGCAAAGGACATGCAGCGCCAAGGCCCCTGTGTACACGCAGCCTCTTTGTTTGACTGATGGCTCCGCTCGGGAAGCGTCGTCGCCTGCGCGTGGAGGCCACGCTCGAGATCAGCTCCACGCGTAGGCGACACGCGATGATACACAGGGCCCGCTGCCAGACGGCCCGAGACAGCTTACATAAAGAAAGGAATCGCTGCATAACAGTATACACTCCCAGAACAGCCGTTACAATTAAGAAGTGTGCAAACAATTCCTCACGAGCATGCTCCAGGGGGAAGTGTTTCGAACAGATCTAGCGAGAGCAAGAATCTGCAGCGTGGCCCGGCACGGTCTCTCCTTAAATGCCTATACTGGGGCAATGGTCGATCGCTGGCTCTCGCAAGCGGGCTTTATTATAATGAGTAAGGAAGTAACTGATAAAACATTTTCCCAGGTCTGCTCAGAGGACGCAGCACACCACCCTTTTGCAAAAAACAGCGTTTCCCAGTGTGCACCAGCGTCTCAAAGCACACTGGGAGGCATTTGGTTCAAAAGGACGGAAAGTTGAGCGAGTTGGTAACATTCCATAATCAAAAGAAGAGGCGTGCAGGACACGGACACAAGAAGAGAAGTGAGCTGCGCCACCCGGGGAGACCGTCAAAGGAACCGCACTTGCGCCAATTGGTTGAGAGTTTCGGAGCAGCACGCGGATTTTTTGTGGAGGACGAAGCTACCGGATCTACTGCAAAGTAAGAGGAATTCTTTTTCTAATAAATCGCCGTCGGAAAAGGTAATGATTCTCGGAGACGCCGTTTTGGACGATAACCACAAGAAAATTCTAGCATTAGGCCCTAAGTACTGTTCCGACCAAAGTAAAGGTTTAAAAAGAAAAACGAAATAACACAGAAAAGACGTTTCGGCTCCCACGCGGAAGCCTTGTTCACAGTGAAATGAAAACATGTGCAAAGCAGTTCGCCTTATGTATGTTTCAATATATCACACAGGCAGCGCGCGTACACTGACGGCAGATTACCATCGTTCCTGTTTAAAGTTCGCGGAGTGGTTTGTATGACGAGTGACTCGAGATAAAGACGCCGTGACAGTCCTTTTTCTCTAGCGAGAACACGTGCCTTCCGCCAATTGATTGTGTGACCACCTGACGCATGCTCAGCCAAGGCACTGGATTTAACATTTCCTTTCTTCACGTCATAAATGTGCTGTTTGAGGCGCCGTTCAAAGTCACCACTTTCACCGATATACACATTGTCACAATCCGCGCACGGGATAGCGTACACCACACCGGGGAACTTCACTTTGGCTAATCTGTCCTTAACATTTACGAGCGATTGTCGTACTTTTTGGTCCGGAACATGTGCCACATGGACGTTGTAGGAACGCAGAATACGGCCAAGGGCTTCGCTTCACAAGGGCTTCGCTTCACAAATGTACACATTGCTCGTAAGCGTCATCGCAATGTACTCAAACAAAACTAGAAACACCTAAAGCGTCGCCTCCTTGGATTCCGAAAAAAAATATTACGAAGTACTGCCGTTGTTTTGAACAAGCCTTATATTAGGCTCTGGGAGCTGGAGCGGCACCAAGGCAAAGGCTTCTCCCCCGGGCTGGTGGAGCGTGTTGCTGCTGCTGGAACTGGCCTCTTCCGAGCGGCCAGGTAAACACGCCGCCGCACCAAGGAGGCGCCATTAATTAAGAGTGGGCAAAGGACATGCAGCGCCAAGGCCCCTGTGTACACGCAGCCTCTTTGTTTGACTGATGGCTCCGCTCGGGAAGCGTCGTCGCCTGTGCGTGGAGGCCACGCTCGAGATCAGCTCTACGCGTAGGCGACACGCGATGATACACAGGGCCCGCTGCCAGACGGCCCGAGACAGCTTACATAAAGAAAGGAATCGCTGCATAAGAGTATACACTCCCAGAACAGCCGTTACAATTAAGAAGTGTGCAAACAATTCCTCACGAGCATGCTCCAGGGGGAAGTGTTTCGAACAGATCTAGCGAGAGCAAGAATCTGCAGCGTGGCCCGGCACGGTCTCTCCTTAAATGCCTATACTGGGGCAATGGTCGATCGCTGGCTCTCGCAAGCGGGCTTTATTATAATGAGTAAGGAAGTAACTGATAAATCATTTTCCCAGGTCTGCTCAGAGGACGCAGCACACCACCCTTTTGCAAAAAACAGCGTTTCCCAGTGTGCACCAGCGTCTCAAAGCACACTGGGAGGCATTTGGTTCATGCACGTGTAAGCGCTGGGAGGACACTGGCAGCGGGCGCTCTGGGAGCTCCTTGCACTGGCAGGAGGCTCGTTCGTAAAGGCATACTACGTGGCACTGACAGTAAGTATCTAAAGAAATAAAACAATGTTATTGCAAAACACACAGGCGCACAAACACGTCAGCTTTGACATCTCACCCACAACAGGGATGGTAACAGTCAATTGCAAAAAAAAATTCTAGTCGATCTGTCTCGTTCCCCTTACTGCTCACATATACTTTTCAGTAGTGAAATAAATCTTTTGACAACGCCTTCGCTCTCGATGGTATTAAAGCTTCTGATGTGCATTGTTAAATATCCGAATATTCAAAGGTATGAATGGTTCATGACCTGAACTACGCTAACGTAATTAATACATGCTTCGCAACTGATTATTCCCGTAACTTGTAAACATCGCGTACCGCGCTAAATCTAATCGTGGGTACAGCTGCACCACACGAAGCATAAACAAGGGTGAGGAACTTCACGTACGTGACGGTAATGAAATCTAATTCGTCTGATGTGCAGTCAGTAAGGACAGTAAGCACAGTGCACAGTAAGCGCAGGCTTTCGCTTACGCCTGTCCGGAATCTTTCGGTCGTAAGACGTCGACGTCTCACATGTTCCGGCGCGCCAGTTCAGGCACTCGTTCGTGACAGTAAAAGGCAAGCTTGCGAAGGATAAGTTTTTCGGTGTCGTATAATAGATACCTTACGCTGATTGTTCCGTACTATACATTGGTACAACAGGCGATTTTCAAAAAATATTAACAGCCCAAGTACGACGTAAATAAGAAGCACGTGGCAACAAACGCTTTGGCTGAGCAAGCAGTTTCCACTGGCCAGACATCCACTGGCCAGACATCAACTGGGATAGTGCAAAGCAAATTATAAAAGAAAGAAACAAAATGCCACGACTATCTGGAATCAATTCATATTCAGACAACGGCGCACACGCTCAACCGCAACTCATGCAATCCGAAACCGATATACACCCGTGGCTTACTTCACATCGTGGAAAGTATTTAACCCATTAATTCCCAGTATGTGAAACACGCTTCCAATGTTCAAAATATTTCTTGGTCGTGTTCTTAGGGTCACTGGGAGCACTAGTGTTCAATAAGAAACTTGAAAGTATAGTCTGTGAATTAATAATGGGATGTTGCATATGTGCAACACTGGGCAGTAGTGTATAACGCTGAGGCCAAGCCAAGTGAAGAAACTTTTTTATTGGCACCGTCCCTTTTGGCGCATTATCAAATCCAAGACAGTAAAAACTCAAGCAGGGTCGTTCGCAGCCTACTGGTGGAAACTAACAAAACAGTTACGATCTTTGCTCAAACATAACATTACTTTACACTTGGAACAAGAAACATATGTGTATCCCCCTGGGCATGCCTTGCAACGGTTCCGCCTTGCATTCCACGTGGGCCAGTGTTCTTTGCTGTCTCTCCTGACGTCACGAGGGACATTTAAGCACACTTTCTTGAGTGGCGTGACATTCTGAATCGAAGGGCGTCCTGGTGGTCGTTTGTTGAGCAAGATCAGGCTCGTTGCGAGCTCAGAGAGGAATTCTCTCAAGGGTGTGGTTGGTGATTTGTGCTGCTGGAGGATTCTCTTGTGCATGAGCCATGCATTAACAGCAGCGATTTTGAGTGTGTGCCAAAATAAATACATATACCAGCGTTTAGACCTAATAGCAAAACGATATGAGAAGCACATTTTGTCAAGAAGGTCCACGCCACCCATCGATCTGTTGTAAGCAGGAATTATCGCTGGACAATCGACAAAGATGTGCTTTTTTTTCCTTGCTGTCCCATCTTTTGACGGAGGTAACCGGGTCGGCACCAATGCAGTTCGAAAGAAGAGTCACAGTGCGGTTATCGTACCACTTCACTGCCACCATTGTCTTTTGGTCACAAGAGGTGACTGAACTATCACAGGTGCCCCGACCTCGCTTCTTCATCACTTTTTCCTCCATCAACTTGCTGCAGCCGAGTCTGTTTTCACGGACGGTGCCGATATAAGAGATTCCCATTCTTGAGAGTTCCTCTACAAGGTGAGGGCCAGTAAAGAAGTTGTCAGCGACGACAAGATTGTCGTCTCGCTTTATCGAGGCTGGAACACTGCTGGAGCACAACACCAGCTCCCAACTCAAGCTGGTAGCCCTCCTGGTTGCCATAAACACCTTTGTTGCAGCGTTGGTAAACATCAAAATCATAACACAGACCTGATTCACCAGACCGTGCCCAAAGTTTCACGCCCCATTTATTCTTCGGTTTATTAGGCATGTACTGACGAATGTAACAACGCCCACGGAAGGGGATCAAGATTTCGTCCACTGCTGATTTTTTTTCTTGGGGCAAGGCAATCATATTGCTGCGCAAGGAGGTAAGCCACGGGCGAACTTTCCAGCACTTGTCTTCCTTGACTTTGTCATTGGCTGCTTCATTATCAAAAAAATGTAGGTGCCTTGTTATTTTTTCAAATCTGTTACGCGACATTATCTGCGCTACTAATTCATATTGTTACGAGAAAGACACAGAGGACGGCTATTTACAATGTATTTACAGGGAGGCTTTAACCAGGCAACAACCAAGATGGTGGACAGTCCGCGCATCAGCCAGTCGCGTCTTCGTCTTCTTCTTCATCGATGGTATGAGCCATACCCAGATACTATGGTTACAGAGGCCGAAGGGCATGACCTTGAATTGGTAGAGACCGTCGGGGGTAACAAAGGCGGTCTTTTCGCGATCCATGTCATCTACGGCAATTTGCCAGTAACCAGATCGAAGGTCTAGCGATGAAAAGAAAGCGGCACCATGGAGGCGGTCGAGGGCGTCATCAATACGAGGAAGAGGGTACACGTCCTTCTTGGTGATTTTGTTTAGGTGTCGATAATCAACGCAGAAACGCGAGGAACCGTCTTTTTTCTTAACTAATACGACGGGTGAGGCCCAAGGACTAGATGATGGTTCGATTATGTCCTTCGCAAGCATTTTGGCGACCTCTTTTTGGATCATGTCACGTTCCGTTGCGGATACACGGTAAGGGCGGCGGTGAAGGGGCAAAGAGTCACCAGTATGTATGCGGTGGGTGACAATCTTCGTCTGGCTCAAGGGTCGATCGTGAACGTCGAAGATGTCGCTGTACGATGTCAAAAGCTGGCAGAGAGCGTCGGCCTGATGGGGAAGGAGGTCTGACCCAATCATTTTTCGAAAAATGCTGTCGTCGCAATCAGGTGACCGTGTAACTGCAGCTTGGTCAGGAATGGTTGCGGCGAAAATAGTGATGTCGTGGTCCGTCGCAGCTGCAAGCTGGGCAAGCGACATCCGTTGAGGCAACACTTGGGGGGTGAGGCCAAAATTTAGGAGCGGGAGGAACACACAGTTGTCTGCTATTGTGGCGACGGTATGTGGCACAGTAACATGGCGGGTCAGGCGGACGTCAGTTATAGGGGTCACGATGTAGTCGCCGTCAGGAACGGGTGGGTTCGACGACAAGCACACGTACGTGACGGCCCGAGGCGGTAAACGAACAAAAGTGGTGGAGCTTAGGCGGCTGATAGACGTTTCAGGAATATCTGAGAGCAGAGGAAGATCGAGGTGAAGTACTCCCGAAGAGCAGTCAATTAAAGCTGAGTGCTCGGAAAGGAAGTCGAGGCCAAGTATAAGGTCATGTGGGCAGCGAGCAAGAACAGCGAAAAGTACGACAGTGTGACGATCGGCAATGCTTACACGGGCAGAGCACATTCCTATGACGTGAACATCACCTCCATCGGCAACACGTATTGTCGGCGTCGTAGACGGCGTCATAATCTTCTTCAGACGGCGGCGTAAAGAGGCACTCATAATAGATATGTGCGCACCAGTATCGATAAGGGCTGTTACAGGAACATTGTCGACGTTTACATTCAGAAGGCTGTGGTGCGTCGGGAGCGTCAGTAGAGGGTTTTCGAGCGACGGTGGTAATGCAGCTTCACCTCTATAAGCTGCACTATCTAGTTTTCCGGCTGCGAGCGTCCAGAGAAGGTCGGAGAGGAAAAGCGTCGAGGCTGCGGAGAGCGGGATTGGCGGCGTTGCGGCGACGGGGAACGGGAGAAGCGGCGAACATCGTTGGCATCGGCGGTAAAAGGCTCGTGGGAGGTCGACGATGAGTAAGTAGGTGAAGTAGGCGCTGACTGTCTGGCTGGAGGAGAGCGCATGTAGGTAGGGAAGGTCTGTCGTGGAGGGTAGGTCCAACGGCGACGGCAGTAACGACAAATGTGTCCGGCTTGATGGCAGGAAAAGCATATGGGCTGATCGTCGGGCGTTCTCCATTCCGCGAAGTTACGGCGGGACGAAGTGGAGGTAAAGGATCGACGAGCGGGCCCCGTAAAATAAGGGCGAGTATCTGGACGAGACACTGGACACGCTAGTGGAAGACCAAGGTTAGCAAACGCCTGCCTGACGACAGCTTGAATGAGAGACACAGAGGGCTGCGAGGGGTCGCTTGAGTGTGTTGCAAAAACAGGTGGCGGAACAGGTGCAGGACAGGCTGCTTCGAGCTCGCGACGAACAATGCGCGTGACGTTGTCATACGTAGGCGGCTGGCGAATCCCATCACACGATGAAGTTGCGGCCGTGTTGGGAAGCCGGGCGAACTTCTGCGTTATACGGCGGCTCTTGGCTTGTTCAAACCGGCGGCATTCTTTGATGATGGCTTCGATCGTGTCAACATGTGTGTAGACGAGCAAGTTAAAGGCGTCGTCTGCAATGCCTTTGAGCACATGGGAAACCTTGTCGGATTCGGGCATGTTTTCGTCAACCAAGCGGCAAAGTGCGAGAACGTCTTGAATGTACGCGACGTAGGATTCGGTGGATGTCTGTGCACGAGTCGCAAGTTGATTACGTGCCGCGGTCTGCCGGCCAGTGCTATCACCGAAAAGGTCGCGAATCTGTTCTTTAAACGACTCCCAGCTGGTTATGTCAGCTTCGTGCGTCTCGAACCACACCCGTGGCGGGCCATCGAGGTAGAAAAACACGTTGGCCAGCATAATGGTGGGATCCCACCTGTAGTTGGCGCTGATGCGTTCATAAAGGTTGAGCCACTTGTCGACATCAACCCCATCCTGGCCGGAAAAGACGCCGGGGTCACGGGCAGGAGGTAGGACTACGTAGGTGGACGACGCGGAGACCGCGGAAGGGCCAGGTGGTGAAGAGGACGTGCCTTCACCGTGTGACATGGTCAGACCCGTGATGAGGCGGCCGTTGCGGAGCTCCGTTTTGGGGACAGGGAACAACCAGCACCTCCACCACAAAGATGTTACGAGAAAGACACAGAGTACGGCTATTTACAATGTATTTACAGGGAGGCTTTAACCAGGCAACAACCAAGATGGTGGACAGTCCGCGCATCAGCCAGTCCCGTCTTCGTCTTCTTCTTCATCGATGGTATGAGCCATACCCAGATACTATGGTCGCTTCGTAGCAATATCTACTTCCATTTTCCCAGTAAGCACGGACCCTGTACATGTTTACGAGTCCCATTCTGAAAAACATGCCCAGCACAGATGTAAGTTCTTCAATAGTGAGGCTTAGGGCTGTTCCATGCTTCTGGAAGTAGTATCTGTTGCTCTCATCCACAACAGCTTTTAGCATAGATCGAGAAACAAACATGTCAAAGTATTCCTGAGCGCTCAGTGGCTCTGCAGGTGGCAGCGGAAAGTCGTTCTCAAAACTCCCTGCTTCGTTATGGAAATCTTTCTTCAGCCATGTGTACCGCTTTTTCACGTTACGTGATTTCCGATCTCCGGGAGGCACATCTGTCGAGCTTGCAACTTCTGCCTCGGCTTCTTCAAGCTCATTTGAGACTGCCTGTTCTTCGTCACTGCTATCTCCTAACAGTTCATCTTCACTTACCTCATCAGCGGAAAAATCGCTCTCATTAGTGTCGATTAGATCCAGCAGGTTTGCATGAACAAAACGTTTTGGCCTCTCTTTTGGAACAGAATAGAACATTGAGGTTGAAATGGCAGTAGACCCCTGAAAAATCGTTAAAAGAGCGAAATAAGTAAACAAATGTCAAGTAAGACCCTTTACATGAACGCACGTCACGATATATAGAACATGTTTCCTGCAGAAAAGCAATGTTGCATATCTGCAACAACGGAAAATATTGCATTTAGTGCCCATTGTTGCATATGTGCAACACACCACGTGTAAAAAATATTATCTAGGATAGAGCAAGCGCAAAGCCAAGTTTTAAGTTCTAGACTAGTGTCTAAAGCTTCCTCAGCACAAATTCAGTGAAAAAAGCAGTGCAGGTTCACTTTAAGGTTCATAAAAAAAGTTTATAATACCTTGTTTGCGGAGATCGTGGACGGCGTGGGTGCTGCCATTTTGCAAACTGCAGATACGACGACTTTCGCCCCCTAGCGGCTAAAATAGTAACTGTGTGGAATGAAAAACCCTAAAAGAACGATAGTATGGACAACTTTTACCGATGCATTAGGATCCTCACAATCAGCAGGGCGCGGAAGTGGGTGTTGCAGATATGCAACAAGGTGATTTTGAACAAGACTCGAGTGGGGTCAAAACATCTTCTGTTTTTCTTAACGATTAGTCGGCTCTGGATTCTTTCCGTCCATGAGCTTCCCAACCAGACGGGTTTCCGCCAAACCCTAGATTTCATTGCTCTAGGTAATATGCTCAATGCCTCACGTTGAATTCAACTAATGCACTCGCGGCGTTCCAACAGTGACAGTATGCCTCGGGTGTTCGTCATGCGGTGCAAGGCACGTGTGGCGGTGCTCATCCATATAGTGCCAATATTATAACTCTTTAGCGCTCACAAAAGACAGGGACAAAAAAAAACACACCAGCGCTAATTCTCAACTGTTTATTTTTGACAGAAACATGCTGCAATGTAACGAAAGGGAAGGGGGTCAAGGGCCCTCTTTACTTGTTAGAAAGAAGTTAATGAAACAAACATTCAAGCCTAAGAAAGCATCAGGGAAGTTATTCCAATTTGTAATTATGATATTGTGATTTTTGGGATAAGTAGAAAGGAATTAAAGTGGACGAAAAGACAAACCTGCCTTCGGTCGGAACCGAACCCACGACCTTCCGATATCGCGTCCGATGCTCTACCCACTGAGCTACGAAGGCGGTCGTCCCCCCGTCCACTTTATTGGGTATTTATGTATATGGAATCCTGGGAGTGTTAGGCAGCGCCACTCGTAGCCATGGCGGCGAGTGTAGCACACTCTTAATGCCAGAAGGCATCAAGTAGAGCATGATCTTATGTGGAGGTGGCTGCTGCCCAATAAACACTCATATGCTACCTAAGGCACCAAGTCTGCCGCAAGGAGACCCAACCTGAGAAATAACGAAAGGGAAGGGGGTCGAGAGCTCGCTTTAGTTGTTAGAAACAAATAAATGTTTGTTGTTTCATTAACTTGCTTCTAAGGTAGTGAGGTAGTCAGCCGCTACGACGATCCATTTATTGCCGGAAGTCGACGTTGGAAACGGCACCAATAGTAAGTCCATGCCGACTCCCTGGAACGGGCTTCGAGGTGGTTCGATGGGTTGCAGAAGTGCGGCTGGCCTAGTTGTCAGCGTCTTGCGTCGCCAACAGTCCCTGCATCTCCTTACGCAATGGGCGACGTCGCCAGTAAGGCGAGGCCAATAGTATTCTCTTGTATTCTTGATAGTGTGCGGGAGAAACCAAGGGGTCCAGCGGTCGAGCCGTCGTGTAAGGCTTCCAGAGCCTCAGGACGTAACGCTGATGACAGCGGCAAGAAGTTCTTCAGGAGAACGTTTCTGCGCAGGAAAAACGAATCCAGTCCACGGCGGAATACTTTTGGCACGGCGGTGGTCTTGCCTTGCAGTACTCCATGAGGCTCTTGAGCTCTGGGTCAGCTCGGTGGTGTTGTTCGAAGTCGTCAGTACTTGTGGGTCCCAAGAAAGGATCATCATCATGGTCGCCCTGGGGCGGCAGATCGACGGGGGCACCAGAGAAGCAGTCGGCGTCGGAGTGCTTTCTTCTGCTCTTGTAGACGACGGTGATGTCTAATTCTAAGTTAGCTGGCAAAATTGACAAGGCGTGGTGGTCACTTACGACTTTGAAAGGCCTGCCGTGCACGTAGCGGCGGAACTTTGATGTAGCCCAGATGATGGCATGCCATTCCTTTTGTTTGGTGGAATAATTCGCTTCTGCCTTCGAAAGTGATCGGCTAGCGTAACTCATAACACTTTCAAGTCCGTCGGTCCTCTGCACAAGCACAGCGCCGAGCCGTGTGCTGCGTGCGTCTGTGTGGATTTCGTATGGGCTTCTTCGTCTTGCGGCGGCACAATGTGCACTTGGTTCAAGCTTGTCTGCACTGTCTTACAGATTGCCGCTTGCACCGAATCCAGCAGTCGTCTTCAGGAATCCGCTTCTGCGCATGATCGTGTATCGACACCCTTCAAGCAGCTGCTCGTCCCCCCCGGATCGGATGGTCTGATACGGGATTCGTATCATCTATGGACTGAGTCACCTGACTTGCGTGACTTGGGCACTTGGGAGCCCATCTGCGCATGGTGTGCTACCTCAGCGTCACCAGCTGGCCACTTTTGGCCTGCTATAAAGCCGACAGCGAATGCTACGCTCTTCAGTGGGTCTTGCGGCGGCACAATGTGCACTTGGTTCAAGCTTGTCTGCACTGTCTTACAGATTGCCGCTTGCACCGAATCCAGCAGTCGTCTTCAGGAATCCGCTTCTGCGCATGATCGTGTATCGACACCCTTCAAGCAGCTGCTCGTCCCCCCCGGATCGGATGGTCTGATACGGGATTCGTATCATCTATGGACTGAGTCACCTGACTTGCGTGACTTGGGCACTTGGGAGCCCATCTGCGCATGGTGTGCTACCTCAGCGTCACCAGCTGGCCACTTTTGGCCTGCTATAAAGCCGACAGCGAATGCTACGCTCTTCAGTGGGTCTTGCGGCGGCACAATGTGCACTTGGTTCAAGCTTGTCTGCACTGTCTTACAGATTGCCGCTTGCACCGAATCCAGCAGTCGTCTTCAGGAATCCGCTTCTGCGCATGATCGTGTATCGACACCCTTCAAGCAGCTGCTCGTCTCCCCCGGATCGGATGGTCTGATACGGGATTCGTATCATCTATGGACGGAGTCACCTGACTTGCGTGACTTGGGCACTTGGGAGCCCATCTGCGCATGGTGTGCTACCTCAGCGTCACCAGCTGGCCACTTTTGGCCAGCTATAAAGCCGACAGCGAATGCTACGCTCTTCAGTGGGTCTTGCGGCGGCACAATGTGCACTTGGTTCAAGCTTGTCTGCATTGTCTTACAGGTAGGGCCAAAATACGACTTCCCTTGCTATAGGAATGATGATCGATGTCTAGTGCTGCTGCCTGACCCACTTATGACGGCATTATCGTTCTTCTCTGTCAGTAGAATTTTGTTGCTATTATCCGGCGATGTTGAGAGCAATCCTGGCCCTGACAAGTTAAACGACAAACTGTCGCAGCTGCTTGAGGGACCAGAAAAAATTCGTTCTGAGCTCTCTTCATGGACAGCCAAGTTCGCTTCCATCGAAGAAAGGCTAAATAGGCTTGAGGCCTCGGTATTATCAGCCAAGGAAGCAATTCCACGTGTTGAACAACTTGAAAAAACGGTAACTCATCTTGCTAACTTGGTATCGAAGTTAGACAACCGTTCTGATGAATTTGAAAACCGGTCCCGTAGAAATAATAATATTGTCTACGGACTGCCTGAACACCATTCTGAGTCTCCCGGGCAGCTGCTTGAATTGTTCACGAGCCTAATGTCTGATAAACTTGGTCTTGAATGTACCGACATCGAACGATGGCACAGACTTGGAGCGCGTAGAGGGGAAAAGCCCCGCCCTGCTATATTTAAATTTTTGGATTACAGATCTAAACTTGCTGTTTTAAAGAATGCCAGAAAGTTGAAAGGAACACAAATATATGTAAACGAGGACTTCTCAGAGCGTGTTAGAAAGGTACGCAGCGCCCTTTGGAAACTTTCAGCTAACCAAAGAAAAAATGCCACCACCTCTCGTCTGCAGTATGATTCCTTGCTGATAGATAACGCACGTTATGTGTTAACCGAAGCGGGCGACTCTATCATTCAAGCCAAGAAGCAATCTTCTCAGCCTCCTGGAACCTTACTCCGCTCTGATAACTTTTCTTTAGCGAATATTAATGCCCATAGCATTCTTAACAAGATTCAAGACTTTCATCACTTCGTTGCATGCTATCATCCTTCTGTAATATGCGTAACAGAAACTTGGCTTAATGAACATATCATGGACTCAGAAATTTTACCACCAGGTTACAATGTTCTGAGAAAAGATAGATGTGGCCGTCGTGGTGGTGGCGTTGCGCTCTTCGTGAAAAAAGACATTGAATTCACTGTACTTCCCGATGTAACCAACTGTGAATCTATTTGGTGTAAAATTAGGATTTGTGGTCTCACGCTGACTATTGGAGCTGTCTATCGTCCACCTGATGCGGGTTTTGGTATCTTTTCTGATCTCATGGATTATATAGTCAAACAAAAATTAAATGGTTGCAAAATGTTAATCACTGGGGACTTCAATACCCCCGCCATAGACTGGAAAACTCTATCAGCACATGGCCAACACAAGCTCACCTGTGACTATTTGATTGACTTAACTATTTCTTTAGACCTGACGCAAATTGTTTCTTTTGCAACCCGCGAAAATGCAATTCTTGATCTTCGTTTCATTAATGAGCATATCAAAGAATATGGCTATCACTGTGAGATTGTCGAAGGCCTGTCGGATCGCAAGGGTGTCGTAGTTGATTTTAACTTAACGACTGTACCTAACCTTCCTTTATACCAGACTGTTGTGAACTACGAGCATGCTGATGATAACTCCATAATCGAGATACTTGCATCCTCTTTTGATGAGTTTTTAAACAGCGCCAGCCATTACCATGTCGATGTACTAGTGAACCGCTTTAATGGAATTGTTGGCCGATGTATTGCTAATCACATTCCAACAAAGTGTATAAAACGCAATCCCAAGCATCCTTGGTACACTCGCGACATTATACATCTGATTCGCCGTATCAGGCGTCTTCGTAAACATTCCAAATCTGGTAATCCAATAAAATCATCTGTGTTACCTAAACTGAAAAGTAGTTTAAAATCTGCTATGTCAAGTGCGAAAAGCTTCTATTTTAATAATACTTTGTCGTCGTTCATGAAAGACAAGCCGTCAAAGTTTTGGAAAGCCATCAATCCCCCAAGTCAGAGCTGTCCTTCCTCATTTATTATTTCCGATAAACCATGCTCTGACAATCTTAGCATTTCTGAAGCATTTAATGACTATTTTAAATCAGTGTTCACACGTGATGATGGGCGTAGTCCCACATTTTTTACTAACTCATCTCCACAACCTTTCCCAAGCATGCTAATTACTACTGCGGGCGTTTTTAACCTTGTACTCAAAATTGATACAACGAAAAGCGCTGGGCCAGATGGTATACCTAATATGTTTTTGAAACGTTATTCTGAATGGACCTCTCGGTATTTATCAGTCATTTTTTCAAAGTCTGTTGAGTCATCTACTGTCCCACTACTCTGGAAGTGCGCCAAGGTCGTTCCCATACATAAGGATGGCTATAAACAGGTGGTGTGCAACTATAGGCCAATTTCATTAATATCAACGTCCTGTAAATTACTGGAACACATCATCTATAAATATATCATCGAGTACTTGTCTGAACAGAATATTCTCTCACATGCTCAACATGGCTTTCGTTCTGGCTTTTCAACGGTGACACAATTATTAGAATTCTCCCACGATATTGCATCCACACTTAATGCCAGAGGACAGCTTGATGCCATCTTCATTGACTATAGGAAAGCCTTTGATACAGTATGCCATAATGAGCTTCTCATTAAAATCAAGGAACTAATTCATGACACTAAACTTACAGACTGGATACAGGACTGTCTGAGCTCAAGAACACAATTTGTTGCATTTAATCGTGCTCACTCATCTCAGGTCAGTGTCACATCCGGTGTACCACAAGGATCGGTACTGGGTCCATTACTCTTCATCATCTATATAAACGACGTCGTTAAAGTAACTGCTGGGACTTCTGTGAAATTGAGACTTTATGCCGATGACTGTGTCATATACTCTGATGTGACTAGCACCCAAGATCAGTTGCAGTTAAATAAAGTTTTCGACCGTTTTTGCGAGTGGAGTAAGACATGGCAGATGTCACTGAGCTTTAAAAAAACAGTCTCAATGACTTTCTCAAATAAAAAGCATCCGTTAAAGTTTTCATACTTTAGTTGTAACCATAAGCTCGAAAGTGTAGACACTTTCAAATACCTCGGTGTTACTTTCACCCCTGACTTGAAATGGCATGCTCACATTCTGAATATATCAAATAAGGCGTTAAGAAAGCTGGGTTACCTAAAGAGAAACCTTCGAGATGCAACTAGGGAATGTAAACTAGTAGCATACAGATCTCTAATAAGGCCTCTCCTAGAGTATGCGTCTGTCGTATGGGCACCGCATCATGCCAATGACATAAACATGCTTGATTCTATTCAGAAAAAAGCCATCAGATTTATATGTAAGCGTTATGATCGCCATCTTTCACCTACAATATATGCTAATGAATTACAGCTAAAAAGTTTGGCTCTCCGACGCACTTGTGACCGTCTTGTCTTGTTGCATAAGATCGCTCATGGGGAAACATTTATTGATGCACCCATTACCTTCACTAACCCTTCTTCTCGAATCACAAGGAGAAGTCACCACCTTAACATAGCTCCTTTGAAGTCATCCATTGATTGCTTCAAGTTTTCTTTTTTTCCTCACACTATTGATACTTGGAATGGTCTCCCGGGCTCCCTGCGCGAGCTGTCAAACGATGAATTCGTTGAACAATTGCCAAACATTTTTCACTGATCAGCTGTGTATACTTTCCTGATGTTCTGCCCATTCAGTGTGTATACTTCAGTGTGTATACTCAATGTGTATACTTTATTTGTGTTATATTTAATGCGACTTAATGTGATTTAGTGTGACTTAATGTATTGTATTTTATCTTGTGTTGTACTCACTCCTGCAATATCTTGCTGTGCAAGATGCAGTATTTGTAAAGAAAGAAAGAAATAAAATGCGCGAGTATTGGTGGCGCTTGCAGGCGTCGGTTTAGTTCTTGAAATACCTCGAATTGCGGCGTTTCCCATTTGAAGTCGACGTCGACCTTCGTGAGGTACGTCGGTTGATCGGCGATCCGCGAAAAGTTTATTTTTTTTTATTTATTCGTAATATCCACAGCGCCCCGCCACGGTGGTCTAGTGGCTAAGGTACTCGGCTGCTGATCCGAGGGTCGCGGGATCGAATCCCGGCCGCGGAGGCTGCATTTCGATGGAGGCGAAATGTTGAGGCCCGTGTGCTGTGCGATGTTAGTGCACGTTAAAGAACCCCAGGTGGTCGAAATTTCCGGAGCCCTCCACTACGGCGTCTCTCATAATCAGAACTGGTTTTGGGACGTAAAACCCCACAAAAAACAAAAAAAAATATCCACAGCGCCTGGTGGTATTACACTGGTGGGAGGGGTGCATACATATAATACAAACATGAAAGCAGGGTACAGAAAATGCTTGAACATGGCACACGGTAGTATTACGTTTCAATGCAACATGCGAGCATACACACTCAAAGAGCCGCAGCGAAGCTGGCGTTATCAGTAATAAGCACAAAAGCTGAAGGTAGACGATTCCAGTCACGGATCGTTTGGGGAAAAAATGAAGTTCTGAGTAGTTCCACTCGGCACTTATGTTCGCGCACATAATGCGCATGGTCCACACGGCTTGATATATAATGAGGTCGCAGAATGTAGTTATCGCGATCTATGTCAGTTCTAGAGTTATATATGTTGTGGAAAAATTTTAGTCGCAATTTTTTTCTTCTTTCGCAAATCAGTTCCCATCCCAATGTATGCTTTGCAGCAGCCATGCTAGCTGTCTGCAGTAGTTATTCAAAACATATCGGGCTCCAAGATTTTGCACTTTCTGAAGTTTGTCCCTGTCTATGTTTGTCGGAGGGTCCCAAACCGTACAACCGTATTCCAGGATAGACCGCACGTATGTCTTGTACAACAGATCTCGAGCTTCTTTAGGGAAGAGCTTGGTGTTCCGTCGCAAAAAGCCCAACATTTTGCAAGCTCTCCCCGTGACGCGGTCGACCTGATTGTGCCAAGACACGGAGCGTGTTAGGTAAATTCCTAAATATTTGAATTCCTGAATGCCACCCAAACGAGATTGGCTGATGTAATATGTCATGCTCCGTACCGTTTTTCTTCTTGTAAAATGCACACGAACCTTTTTTTTTGCGTGTTTAGTTGCATGTTCCATTTCTTGCATCACTCATAAATTTGATCTAAATCACTCTACAAATGTTTAGCATCATCTGAACACGTTGTTTCGCGTTACACAACACAATCGTCAGCGAATAATCTCATCGTTGACAAAGCATTTGAAGACACGTCATAAATAAAAATTTAAAAAAAAAACAAGGGACCAGTACCGAACCCTGAGGGACGCCGGACGTTACTTCAATGGCATCCGTGTTCGCTCCATTTATTACTACATATTGTGATCGCAGTGTGACGTACCCCTTTATCCAAGCGACTACTTGGGGGTTAATGTTGAAACAATGCGGTTTGCAAACTAAGTCATGATCCACAACATCAAAGGCTTTCTTGAAGTCAATAAACACAGAATCTACACAATTTCCTCGATCTAGCACGTCGCACACATCGTGAAAGAATTCAGTTAATTGCGTGACACAAGATACACCATATATAAACCCATGTTGTTTAGGGTTAATCAAGGAATTAGTGTTAATGTGCGTCATAATCCTAGTGTATAAAATGTGTTCCATGGTTTTGCATAATATGCTTGTTAGTGATATGGGTCTGTAATTACGTACATGTTGCCGGGGCCCCCATTTATGAATGGACACAAGCCTGTTTCTATTCATTTGGAAGGCAGCGTGTGAATAGTCATTTAAAATACAGCACTCTTAAATATGGAGCGATAAATTGCGCGCACAACTTCAGGAGTTTGCATAGTAGTCCATCAGGGCCGGCTGCTTTGGAAGGCTCCAACCGTCTCAGACGGGCGGTGATTCCACCATCATCAATCACTATGTCTTCCATATCTCTTAAAGTATAAGACGGTGGCGCAAAATGGGACAATGACGAAACAGGAAGAAGCGACGTATAGAAGCGCGCTTCCATATCTCCTATGTTCACATTGCTAGGGTAAGGTGGTAGCTCATACGACACTTTTGAGGAAAAACTGAGGCGAAGAAGTTATTAAATGGATTGGCTTTAATACGGCTATCCTCTATTACTTCGTCGCCTTGCTCCAGCGGTGGTATAGAGACCTTACCTTCCCGTTACGTTTGACATATTTCAAGAATTCCTTGGAGTTGATTTGCATCCGCGTGTTGAAAGACTAAAAAAAGATATGCTTTGCTTCCGTCATTTTATTTTGTAATTCCTTGGTGATAGCGCGCAGTTTTTCTTTCAATGAGAAGGTTTCCTTTTTCTTGAAGTTAGCATATATTCTTTGCCTTTTATTTACAAGAGATCGTAGTGTTGCATTGAACCAGGGCTTGCTACAAGAACGCCGAGCCGTCTGAACCAATGACGGTACATACAATCCCTTAGTTCCAAAATTTTTGTTTTAAACGATACCCATAAATAGTTCACATTGGAAGTTTCTGCATGCAATTCAAACTCTGGTAAATATTCTTGTGGTACAGAGTCTATAGCTGTAATATTGGCTTGCTCGTAATCGTACATCTTTCGGATGGCGTTAAATTTTTCTTTAACATAAGTCATGTTCATTTCACACTCTATCACATCATGGTCACTTAGACCGGCCAACACTGATATCAATACCACCCAATCAGGCCGATTCGTTAGGAATAATCTAAAATTTTTCTTGTTGGCTGAGTCACCATTTTGTGTTAGATGAAACGTTTTTATAGTATTCATCATTTTCCGTGATGGCCCCGAAAGCTAAGTTTGGCAGCCTTGCTGTCCCCAATTGAGTGCGGGTAAATTAAAATCCCCTCCTATTACCAAGTAGTCTGCTTGCAAAATCTCTATTCTTTTCGCGAATTGAAGCATTACATCGACTGAGCTGTTGGGAGGCCTGTAAAAACATATGGTTATTGCCATGCCATTGCGCAGTCTTATGTGACACCACACATCCTCACACGAAGCGCCACCAATATCAAGCCTTGAGCAAGAGATATTGCTATCAACTAGTATAAAAGATCCTCCTCCGTGACTGTTCCTATCTTTCCTGAAGCACTTATACCAACTTGGAAAAACTGCGTCATCTACCACGTCATTATTAAGCCACGATTCAGTGCTAAGGACTGCAGTCGGTTTTGTCATGGAAACGAGGCTGTGGTATTGGTCTGTTTTATTTTTAACGCTGCGGCAATTTACCACCTCCTTGTGGTAAATTGCCGCAGAAACTAAGGTTTGAAGTACCATTTACTGCATGTCACGAGCTTTGGACAACTTGCCCAGCCACTTCATCACAAATATACCTTTGATCATTTACAAAAAGGACACCGTATTTCATTGTTACACGTGCGCCATTAGCGTGGTGAATCTTTCCAAATTCCCACTATAGCGATTTTTTCTGCGCACCACTTCCGAAAAATCCTCAGAGATGCTGATTGCAGTTCCTTTAAGCTTTTTCGCGTTGGCCAAGATCAGCTGTTTCTTTTAAAGAAGCGAAGCTTGCGACAGGTGGGCGTGTCTTGCTAGTACGGTACCTGCCAAGTCTGTGCGCTCTTTCAATTTTAACGTCAATGAATCCCAGTCTATAAATAACATCTTGAACATTCTTTTCAGAAGCGGTGGGAAACTCTTTACTTTCACTATCTGTGATTCCGTAAAATATCAAATTACACCGCCTACTTTGGTTCTCCAAGTCGTCAACTTTATTAACAAGATTTTTTACCTGTTCTGTATTCTCACACTTTTTTCTGCATTCCGTGACAGTTCCCCTGAATGCCGAAATCGTTTGCGATGCCTCCGTAATAAAGGCTTTTATGCTCGGAAGTTACGCTAATCCTTGTTCCAACAATTCAATTCGAGTTTTTATGTCATCCACAGCGAACTTATGCGCTGTTTCAATGGCATCCAGCTTTGCTTTTATAACTGCCTCGCCTTCTAGAAGTAACTTTAGTTTTTCTTCGGTAATGGGCCCAGGATTCATCTCCACGTCACCGCACAGCAGTAACAACAGGAAGTAGAAGGCATATCTACGAAGCAACACAAAACTTCGCCGCACGCGACAGTGTACAGTACGAGACTTTGCAGTAGCAATTGCAGCATGGGGTCGAACCGGCTTTACAAACGCATAGAATACGCAAGATTCATTTGTGCGCTCACTAACCTCCATCAGAAGAATAATACACGTGGAGAGCACCGCCATGATTCTGCCGGTTCCACGCCCCGATGCTGCACTGAAGTTCGTGTTCTTTTGTACCCTGTACACAAGACGGCTGTCCATCCAAGGTTCGTAGAGCGGTTTGAGGTATTGGTTAGAAGTGGCAGCCTGGCAGATCCCGTAGTCGAAATTCGCATGTTGCTCTCAGTTTTCAGCGAAGACTGGTGTCGCCGCATCTTTAGAGCATGCAGTGAATGCCTTCTTTCCACGCTGCACTAGCGCAGTGCTGTCGCTCGTAGCCTGCATCAGAAGAATAATACAGGTGAAGGGCACCGCCATGATCGTGCCGGTTCCACGCCCCCTTGAAGAAGTTCTTGGCGAAGCGCCTGTAATAAGCACAGAGGCCAAAAAATCGGCGTATTGCTTTCATGTCGGTGGGTGGAGGAAAGTCGGCTATCGCAGCTGTTTTCGAAGATCAGGGCGTACTGCCAACTCGCTAAGAACGTGGCCTGCGAACAACAGCTCCTCGTATGCAAAAGGGCACTTTTATGGCTTCAGGGTAAGTTGGGAGGTTTTGATTACCTGAAGAACTGCTTCAAGGCACCGGAGCTGTTAGTGAAAGCTGGAAGGAAAAAGAATACATCACCCAACTAGACGAGGCAAGTCTGCCACTTCAAGCCTGCCAGTAGTGTCCATAATCCGATGGACCGTCACAGGCGCCGAGCAAAGACCAAAGGGCGAGACCCTAAACTCGAACAGGCCGTCTGGTGTTATGAAGACAGTCTTCTCTCGGTCGTCCTCGTCTACTCCGATTTGCCAGCAGCCGGTTTTGAGGTCCATCGAAGAAAAATACATTGCCTCGTAGAGTAGATCCAGGGCATCGTCTATCCGTGGGAGAGGGTACACGTCTTTGTTCGTGATCTTTTTAAGGCGACGATAATCGACGCAAAAACGCAGGGTTCCACCCTTCTTCACTAACACCGCGGGTGATGCTCACGGACGCGTAGACGGCTGAATGATGTCGTCACGCAGCATTTCGTAGACTTGTTGCTTGATGGCGTCGCGTTTCCGTGCGCAACTCCGTAGGGGCTCTGACAGAGAGGACGCGATTTTGTCAGTTATGATGCAATGTTTCGCGAGAGGGGTCTGACGAAGCCTTGATGACGCCTCGATGATGCCAAGAAGCAGTCCCTGTATTGCTGGACTGAGCCCTTGAGCGCCTTTTGTTGCTGCCTGCAAAGGCCTTGATTGACGTTGAAGGCGGGCGCTGACACTGCGGTCGTCGTTGAGGGTCCGCGAGAATCGGTAAGGGGGAAGGCATTGCTTACTTCCACAAATTCATTTAGGTACGCTACTGTCGTGCCTGTATTCGTTGCTGAAGTCGTCACCCTTAACTTGGCTTCGCCGTTATGCAGCTTGGCTATGCCTCTTGTGACGCACATCTGACGGTTTAGGAGGAAGTGCTGGTCGCCTTCAATGACGCCTTGCAAGTTGTTAGGCACTTTGGTACCGGCGGAAGTAAGGACGCTCGACAGTGGCGGGAAGGTTACCTGCTTTTCTGTCACATTCAAGGCATGATGAATACATCAGAAATCGATATATATATATATATATATATATATATATATATATATATATATGCCCCGCCACGGTGGTCTAGCGGCTAAGGTACTCGGCTGCTGATCCGAGGGTCGCGGGATCGAATCCCGGCCGCGGCGGCTGCATTTCGATGGAGGCGAAATGTTGAGGCCCGTGTACTGTGCGATGTCAGTGCACGTTAAAGAACCCCAGGTGGTCGAAATTTCCGGAGCCCTCCACTACGGCGTCTCTCATAATCAGAACTGGTTTTGGGACGTAAAACCCCACAAAACAACAACAACAACAATATATATATATATATATATATATATATATATATATATATATATATATATATATATATAACGCCAGATGTGGATATATCAATAATTGAGCAGATATGGCCATACAAGGTGCCACATATGGACATATTAAAAATTGGGCAGATAAGCCAATATACGTGCCCGTATACGGATATATAAAAAAAAATCACAGCATATTCACGGGGTGAATGATGATGAGTGGGGCGAAGCTCCGGAAGGAATCATCGGTAAACCGTGAAACTCTTCCGTGGAATTCGCCCCACAATTAAATGTGAAACACTTGAGTAAATGTCATCAAAATATTATAACATCTCGCATCTTTCATCATCAACTACAAGTACCGCCATCTAGTTTTATAACATCTCGCGCATGCTACGAATCCTCACGGTTCAACTATGCACAATGCACTAGTGAAATCTCCCACCGGCACTTCATTGGAAGTCAAGATGCAGTGCCTATATATATATATATATATATATATATATATATATATATATATATATATCGGTTGCCGGTGAACGCTTCTCCAACGCGAGCAGTCGGTATTTCTCAATCAAGAAACTCGCTAGGAGACGCTGCCTGCGCCAACGTTGTCTCTCGCGGGCGAGCGCGTGCCGGGAGCCACGCGCTCGCCCTCGGCGCGTGCGTGCCTCCCGGCAGGCACGCGCCGGTGGCTACCTACTACTAGGGACGCACGACCCACGCCTTAAGGAGCTTCGCCCCTAAAATTGGGCAGATATGGCCATATGAGGGCCGTTTATGCCAATATGGTCATATCTTCCCAATTTTTCATATAACCATATACGGCTTTTTCATATCAGTCCATATATAGCATTTTCGTAAGGGCTATGACTCTTGCCGCGCAGGTTCCAGTTGGTGTGATAAGGTGGCCCCCTGCTGTTCGGATATCTCGTCCATCCCAGGCAGTGTTTACCTTCTTCAGCTTGGCGGCTAAGCACCACTGATGACAGGGTAGTCGGCGCCGGTGTCGACTAATAGCGCTTTCCCTAGGGCGAGCAGGAGCACTCTAACTGCGCTCGAAGTGCTCTCGCGAGTTACGGCGCCTTCCAGTGGTCGGGCAGGAGCGCGGGCGTTGTGTTACGTTGGTCACAGAGGAGCATTTCTTCTGGGCAGGGGGCAGCCGAGAGCAGTTCTCGGTGATCCGCCGCCAGCGGCGGAGTAAAGAGAGCGCGGAGGAAGTCACATGACCTTTCTCACGTCACTTCTGGTTTTAACCAGCGCGCCACAGCGTGCGGACAGCGCGGGCGTGCGGCATGTCCGCGAAGCGAGCGCGCGAGCACGGGAAGTTTGGCAATATGACGCCTGACATCACGCGAGCCCTCTACTTGCTCTGCTCTCGGTGCAGCGTGTTTGTTGCATTCGGGAGACGGGAGCACACGTCCCCGCTGCTCCCGTGTGCTACTCTGGCTGCTCGTTTCCATTGCTCCGGCTCGTACAATGGAAAGCGCTATAAGGTGGTGACGCTGTGGCCGACGCTTATCACGTCGAGGTCGGTGGTTCCTCGTCTGGTGTTCCGGTTAGGGCGGGGCGTCGGATCACGGCTGCGTCGGCTTGCCCCGGCACTGTTATGTCACGTCGGCGGCGAGGCTTTGTAGAGAATACTCTGGTCAGGCGGCGTGTTGCCACTACGTCGGGAGGGTTCATGCCTTCTGGTCGTGGTCGGCGGCGGCGGCGAAGGATCTTCTGCATTGCGTCGTGCTGCAACCGCACCTCCATAGGTTGCTGCCTCTAGTTTCCCGCTAGGGGCTTGGAGATCGGCCCCGGCTGGGGCCGGTGTACTGGCGGCGATCCGGGGAGAGGTGGCGGCGAGGCGAAGGTGAACGGTATGGTCGCCGTCGTTGCCACTGCGATACGGCAATGTAGTCGGCAATGTCGCGAGGTCGCTCACCCGGGCCTGGACGCGGCGCGTTCACGTCGAAGCCACGCAGTCCCATCTCACTGTACTGGCAGTAGTGGTAGGTGTTCCCGGCTTCGCCACAGTGGTAGCATAGTGGACGATGCTTAGCGGAGCGCAGAACGTCAGTTTCCCTCAACGCGCGCTGAATTACTGGCGAGCGGAATGGCGTCGGAGGTGGCGGCGGTGGCTGGCAATGGAACTGCGGAGGCACTGGGTCCTGGCGTAGGCAAGGAGTGGCGGCATCTCTAAGCGCAGCAACGGCATAGGTCATCACCTCCGGTTGGGATTGCGGAGGTTTGGGAACACTCAGCGAGCGCTGTACTTCCTCGTGAGCGATGTCTTCGACGGAGGCGACTTGGGGCTGCGACGACGGGAGCATCTTGCGCAGTTCTTCACGAACAATAGCCCTGATAGTCTCGCGTAGGTCGTCGGGGCCGAGATCTGGGACTTCTGCGACGTCTGGGGACATCCTCCGATCGTATTGGCGGGTGCGCATCTCGAGGCGGGTGCGCATTGGCGGGTGCGCAACCGAGTATTCATCGGGGCATTTATAGTGCTCGAAGGGTACGCCTAAACACTTTCCTGGACTTTTAACCACCGTATGTTAGCATAAGTATCTGGGGCTTGTGACCATTCGCCGTGCCATAGCCCCAGACTCTTTCCCCAGTTTACTAAACTTCCTGTAATTTGACCGAATTCTCTAACAACAGCAATTTTCTCTTGCACGCCAGAACACGTTGAACTGCCCGTAAACCTTAGTCACCGGTGTGACCTGCCGTCAGACTTTCGTTTCCAGTGGCACACTCAAGACGAACGCGCTTTTTATGCGCCCTTGAACCTCACACGTTTGTCAGTCAAATGAAACAAGCCGCCAATCACGTATGACATTCGAATAATGGCGACAGCAGTCCACTATATTATACAATTCATATCTAATACTGAAAAAATATCAGTGGACCGACGGGCGGGGACTATCGGCTGTTACGGCCGAGCTCGATAGCCTTTTTTTGCTCTTACGTATCGTCGACATGTATGTAGATGCGTTTCCTGTAGACTATAATGCCGCTCGATAATTGAACGTGTACTTCAAGTGGCACTTGGCAGTTTTCTCGCTCAAACGGTGATATCTTAGGACAGCGGCAGTATCAGTCTCTGACATACACAGGTTCATCGAAGCTCACAACTGTTTTATCGCTTCGAAAAAAAAATGAAGCGCAGTGCAGTGGGAAACCTCTCATAATCTTTGTTCAGTAAGCCGTACTGATCGACAAATATGTGTGATTGCATTTGAGGCCGATAAAAGTGCGGCAGCAACTTTCCGTGACATATATGTGCTTGCTCAAATTGCGCCGATTCGACGCTCACCGCTTCATCTTCAGGCACCGCGAAGAAATAAAAATCATCTGTTCAGGTTAACCGATGCCAAGGCTGTACTGAGCAGTAATTTTGGTTCGTCGTAGTAGTGCATTCTTAAGGCTTTGACTGTCGTTCGCGTGTAGACGGACTAGCCGTTACGCTATGCCCAAGCAACACAGGGAGCATACTGGGACAGACCGATCGGGGCTCGGCGGCTTGAGAAAGCTAAAATTATTGTATATTAGCTCAAGGAAGCTTTCTCATATGATTACTTTTTGGCAGCAGTCGCCAGAGGTGCATTTGCAACGTAGTGATACGGATCGGCGTTTTTGTGTGTGTGCGTGTGTGTTTTTTTTTCTGCGTGAGTTGAGATCGACGCTTTGAGAACGCGTCATTAAATTGCCCGGCTATGTAAAATTTTGCTGTTACTAGCACCGACTCCTCCACACAAGTGAACACTACAGCAGAACTATTACCAGTGTGGTTCACAAACGTGACATTGCGTGTCTAAGCTAAGTGCAGGGAAAATGCACAAATGTAAACATTCACAGCTGCTAGCGCTTAGTGCGCGCGGACGCCGTATTGCTGCACGCTAGCTCGCAGCGATATGAAGTGTGGCCAAGCCGTAAATGTTCCCAGAGTCCTCACACCTAGTGAAATCAACTAATACTGGCCACAGTGAAGAGCGTGCGCCTGTTAAACCAGCCCCAGCATCTCTTGGGCTGCTTCCAGTGGGTTCCGCACTCGTGCCACCGCGTAGCCTCCCAGTGTACAGCGCTTTCCAGCGAGCCTCTCACTGGTACCAGTGACATTCCAGCTATGCCAGCTTGCCCGAGTACAACGCCAGTGCACGCCAATACAAGCCAGCGCTGCCAGCGTACCAGTGTGTACCGCCCAGCGAAATATCATCGCTCCGAGCGCGTTTCCAGGGCTCCCAGTACAGAAAACGTACTGGAAATGCACTGGAGGCGCTGGTTTTTGCAATAGGGAGTTAACGTTAAAAAATAGACCGATCTCACCGCGTGATCTGCGCATGCGCGAGTTTCCAGGAGCGGCGCCGCCGCCATCTTAGTTGTAGTTCTCAAAGCACAGCTGATACGGTTGTGCGTGCTGCATGCTATAAGTTTACGGGCGTTTTTCAAGTATCTTTGGCGTGGACAGCGATTGAACGCGTCAGAAAACGATGTCCGAGCCTCATGTGGTCGTGTTTCATTTAAATTGTTCAAGCCATGTAGTGCTGTTAGAGAAAAGAAAAAAAGAAAGTTGGAATGTAAACATGCGACCTGGTTACGATCTCGTCGTTAGTCCGTGCGCCGTGTCGCTTCGAATTGCTGTTACCCGTATTCGCTGAATTATTCGCAATAAAAAAAAAACAGTAATGACTCTCAGAGCACGTATCGTACAGAGATAGAACGCAAGAGCGTGGAATGGTGAAAACTGAAGACTCAGTCGAAGGAACGATTTTGCGCTTGTTTTGTCAAAGCAACTTCACATGCACAGTGTGTTGTTAGTACAGGGCTTCGATCACAGTGATGCGCTAGATGTGAATGGGTGGAAAACGATCGCGATGAAGAGGTTAAAGGCGCGTCCACCTTTGAGGAACGATGACCTGCCGCACACCGCGCGAAAGCTTACGGGGCGCTGCTAATATCGCGAACGACAAGCAGTTCCTGCTGCATAAAGTACGGATGAGTCGGTGAGTAACACTGGCAACAGATGCAAAACGACGAAAAAGCGGCAGCTCGCTCTGCCCGCCGCCCTCACACCCGAAGGCTCGGCGCCGATGTCGTCGCTATAGGCCTTACCACGTCAAAACTGCGTCGGCAAAAACTCAGCAGGCGCATGACCCTATGCAGGCCGCTCGCGCACACGAGATGACACGTTTTGTCACCGGTATGTACTCTTTAACTTGTGCTCGCAATGAAACCACACATTGAAAACCGAAACACTGGCGGCACCGATGGTTGATGCCGGCGTGGTGTACGCGCAGCGTGAAGTATGCGCTAAGTTGGGCTTGTATCAGATCTTTCGTTCCCGTTGACGCTCGCAAGAGGTTAAGCATTTTCTAGTGAGCACAATTTTGTCCAGAACACAAGCTGTACCCACTCCGATGCCGTTGGCGGAGATCGCCCGGCAAGGTGATCATGCACACGCTATGAATCGTTGCGGTCATTGAGCGGTCCGTCCGTGATGTGCCTGAGCTGTTATGACGCATTGTTAAAGTGTCGCGCATAAAAAACACAAAATTCAAAAACACTGCTGAACAAGCCGCGCGCCGTATATAGGAGCCGGTCTGTCCGACGCACCAGTTCCTGCCGGAGCTTGACATCCTTCGCGAACACGAGAAAAACCGAAGCGCTTTTGTTTCAGGCTGTTCTTGTAGCATCCCGGCACATAGGGCGTAAATCCAACCATCACAACTCTTCGAAATAAGGCCGATAAAGCTCGTTGATGCTGTTCGCCGATGCAGCGGCCACGCATTTGAGCGTACCGCGACCGCCGCGAGTACTACAGGTTCCGGCATGCACTGCGGCAGCGGTGGCGCGGTGAAACAGCGCGGTGAGATCGGTCTATTGACAGCATATCCACGGAGTGAATGATGATGAGTTGGCCAAGCTCCGGAGGGTCATCGTAGATCGTGCCGAGATCCGGATTAATTTAGTTCACGCGCACGCTACGAATCCTTATGGTTCAACTACGCACAAGTGAAATCTCCCACCGGCACTTCATTGCAAGTCAAGATCCAGTATATATATATATATATATATATATATATATATATATATATATACCGACTGCTCGCGCTGGAGAATCGTATATATATATTTATATATATATATATATATATATATATATATATATATATATATATACGATTCTCCAGCGCGAGCAGTCGGTATTTTTCAATCAAGAAACTCGCTAGAAGACGCTGCCTGCGCAAACGTTCTCTCTCGCGGGTGAGGGCGCGTTCTCCTTTGCGAGCTGGTAGAGCGTTCATCGAAGAAAGAGCGTTTCCATAGTCAACGCGTGCCTTTCGCTCTCTCCCTCTCTCTGTCTGTCTCTAGATCACAAGAGAGCAGATGGAAGAGTGAGAGAGCTCGCGCGCCGGGAGGCACGCGCCCAGGGCGTGCGCGAGCCTCCCGCCGGCGCGAGGTGGCTACATACGTACTATTACAGAGGAGGGAACGACCCACTTTTAAGGGTCCGCCGCGGTGGTGTAGTGGTTAAGGTACTCGGCTGCCACCCAAAATGCGCGGGTTCGATCCCGGCCGCTGCCGTCGCATTTTCAATGGAGTCGAAAATGCCAGAGGCCCGTGTACTGTGCGTTGTCAGTGCACGTTAAAGAAGCCCAGGTGGTCTAAATTTCCGGAGCCCTCCACCACGGCCTTTCTCTCCTATCTCTTTCGCTCCCTTTCCTCCACCCCCACGGACGCTTAGCCGTGCTCCCTGCATGGGCTGCAGAAATTAGCGTCCTTTCCTAACCAAACCACAATCATCATCATCATCATCATCATCATCATCATCATCACCACATTTAAGGAGCTTCGCCCCTAAAAACAGAAGCAATTTTCAACGCCAGGACTTGGTTCTGCGGTTTCAGCGAAGGAGAATGTGTTGTGCAATATATTGGACATTTCTCCGTAGCGAGGACTCAGGAGGCTCATTGAAACTTTCGCCCGCCGAGGGACAGAAAATACAAGGAATCGTATTGCATATGCAGGTCCAATACCCTCCAGCCTACACGCATGAACCTTTTAAAGTGAACGCTTGAGTCCATTAGATACGGAGGCGAGGGGGATGGGTTAACAAAGACGAAAAAAAGGTTAAGGCACTTCGCCTGTACAAGCTAACATTGTTTCTTCCCGAATGTTTGTTTTTATGTGCAGATACCCCATCCCCTTCGACCAGAACAACGGAGTTAAGCAGTGTAGTCACTTTTCTAGCAGCAAGCTTTCTGTGAAATGCACTGGGCGTTGCTGCGCGAATGGTTCGGAGCGGGAGGAGGGACACATGCGTGCAACGCCTGCACTTAGCCTATGTGCTCCTTTGTTCATCATGCTTTGTCGCGCTACGCACACTGTGTATTTTCAAGATATGTACCACGAGCGGATCCTTTGGAAGCTTTCGTTCTTTCCATTTATATTAGTCACGCTGACACCTGTCACCCAGCTCCCTCCACCCCCTCCCCCATTTTCTTGTTGTCGTTGTTCGCACATGCTGCTCTTCTCCTCCAATAGGGTTTCCACTTGGGCTTGTTGGGGAAGCATGGATAACCGTAGTGTTACGCGTAAGACGCTGACAAGAAAGAAAGAACACGAAGACAGACACAGAGCGCAAACTAACAAGAGTTTATTCATGGAAGCAACATGACTTTTTATACATCACCACAGCAACATTGCGCATGACAGAAGAGGAAAAAAGAGAAAAATTTTGCAACAAAACATTACCGTAAATGTGACGCACTACTGAGATAAGATAGTTCCTCGCTGGACAGTGTGATGTAAGCGACTCTAACACACTTTTCTCCTTGGCTAGTGGTAGTATAAGCCTCGATAATGCGGCCTGTCAATTCATCTTTGCTTCTTGCCAACATTACACAGGAATAAAGCTCGGGTTTACAACTGCACCTGCACCTGTCGCAGTGAAGTGACAGCCAGCCTCCCGTATTGTTTTTTACGTTATTGGCATGTTCGCGCAAACGGTCGTTGATGCAGCGACCGGTTTGTCCAACATAAAAGCGGTTATATGTTAGAGGTATTTGATAGACGACACGCTCATTACATTTCGCGTAAGGTATCGTGTTTGTTACACGCTTTTCTTGCGGTAGCGTTCGGGTCAGTCTTTTTGCACACTTCGGCTAGCTTTTGAGGCGCGGAAAACGCCACGCGGACATCTGCTCACTGGGCGATCTTCTTTAAGTTGTGACAACTTGTGAATATAAGGAATAACAGCAAATTTATTTATTTCTTGCTTGCCGCTAACATGAGAATCCGAGCGTAGTGTAGGTCCGAGAGTTCTCACATTCCTAAGGAGCTTTGCCGCTGCAGACACGACCAAGTGCTTAGAAAAACCTGCGTCCGAAAGGGGGGAAGTTTGTTCGCGGAATCTATGGCTCATTTGTTGAGCCATAGCTTTCACCAAAGTGCCGAAGAAGTGGCTCTACCAGAAGACGTTCATCAAATGCTTTCCCTTGGTCCGAAATTCGCCTCCCAGGAAAAAGGAACCCTCTCCCCGACGTCCTTTCATACGTTCGGCAGGTTTCCCACCTCGCTACCGACGATGAAGCCAGGAACTGCATCTCCCAAGGTGTGGACGTTCTAAACAAATGTAAGCAAACAACCCCTCCGCTCCCTGAGAAACGCGTCGTTCGGTACTTAACAGACCATGCGTTATGTGTTCTGGAGTCGGATAAAGAATGCGGGTTTGCTGTTTTAACTTCCAGCACTTTGTACAAAAAAGCCGCCGAGGCTATTTCTAAATGCTTCGACAAGCGCATCGCTTTTGCATGAAAAAAGAAATAAGAGAAGCTAAGAAAATTTGTTAGCTGTTGGAACCTAACACAGTTAAAGAAAAAGATAGAAAAAAGTGACAAGAATCACCTTGATGTATTTTTCAAAATCAAAACCCGCAAATCAAATGCCCCACTTAGGGTTAACGTTTCTGAGAACGGCACGTGGCAGAAGGCGATAGCACTGTTTTTACCGAGGAAGCTGAAACTATTGCCCATCGATGATGTGTTCCTCATTAAGAACTCAAACGACATTCTACGTTTCATTTGCTGGCGCCCATCTACGAACCTTCAAGGTTGTTTCATCAACATCACCGACCTGTATTACAGTATACCCCACAATGGCCTATTAACCTATTAGAAGAAGCTATAGACAAGTTTGGTGAAATGCTTTCCAGTCTGAGACGGGTATTTCGAACGGGGAATTTGTAGAATTTCTGCAGTTTTATCTGAAATCCACTTTTATCAAATGGGAGGACAAATTCCTTCTACAAAAAAAAAAAAGGAATGTGCATAGATATTTCATTGCGCTTATCCTGAGCGACCTCTTTTATCATGGTTAGACAAGTCCCTTGCCGCTGATATTAGTTCCACAAAAGTGGTAAAATGTTTTAGATTTGTTGACGACTTTTTGTTTCTTTTAGACTGTGACGCGGCACATTTTGGCCTAGAGAGCACATATGCACTGGCTGTTGCAAGGGGATGCTTGCAGCCCTTGCAAGTCACCCATGAAGTGCCCTGTGAAGGAATCATACGCTTTCTCGACATCAGGCTCAATTTTAATGAAAACCACGTCTGCTGGCCCTATGAACCCAGAGCAAAGAAACCTCTCCCCCCTTTTCATTCGGCTCAGTCGAAACCAGTAAAACGAGCTATTGCCAATCTTTGCCTAAAAAGCGCACTGGTAAAATCATGCCCTCACCAAACGAGCCGTAGCTTCAACAAACAAAGCCTTTCGTACGCAGGTTTTCCTAAGCACTTGGTTATGTCTGCAGCGGGAAAGCTCCTTAGAAATGTGAGAACTCTCGGATCTACTCTACGCTCGGATTCTCATGTTAGTGGCAAGCAAGCAAGAAAGAAATTTGTTGTTATTCTTTATATTGACAAGTTGTCACACAACTTAAAAAAGATCGCCCAGAGAGCAGATGTTCGCGTGGCGTTTTCAGCAGCTCAAAAGCTCGCCGGTGTGTGAAAAAAGGACTAACCCGAACGCTACAGCAAGAAAAGCGTGTAAGAAACACGATACCTTTTACGCAAAATGTACTGAGAATATAGTTTATCAAATACCTCTAACATGTAACCGCTTTTATGTTGGACAAACCGGTCGCTGCATCAACGACCGTTTGCGCGAACATGCCAATAACGTAAAAAACTATACGGGAGGCTGGCTGTCACTTCACTACTACAAGTGCGGTTGTAAACCCGAATTTTATCCCTGTGTAATCTTGGTAAGAAGCAAAGATGAATTGACACGCCGTATTATCATGGCTTATAGTGTTACCAGCCAAGGAGAAAAGTGTGTTAGCGTCGCTTCCATCACACTGTACAGCTAGGAACTATCTTATCTCAGTAGTGCTTCGCGTTTACGGTGATGTTTTGTTGTAAAATTTTTCTCCTTGCCACTTCTATCCTGCGCAATGTTGCTGTGGCGATGTATAAAAGGTCATGTTGCTTCCATGAATAAACTGTTAGTTTGCGCTCTGTGTGTGTCTTCGTGTTCTTTCTTTCTTGTCCGCGTCTTACGCGCAACACTAGCGTTATCCACTCTTCTCCTCCTCTCTTTCGGTGGACGGGGAAGAGCGCGCAGTGGGGTACAGAAACGAACGCTCGAGAATGCAGTCGCCGTCCTGACGAAGACAAGTTCATTTGGCGAAACGTTGGCTCCAGTGACATTCCCCGCTGTACGTCGTTTTTAGCCATCTGTGATTCAAGCCTCCATCTTTCCCTGAGTTTCCCTTATAGTTTGGATGTGTAACTAGAAATGTTTTAAAACTCTCACTTCAAATTGCACTGGTCTATTTCGATTTTCGCACTGCGGAATTGCATATATTATACCATAGAGTTTCCTACTCAAATACTAGAGTTGAGCTTTTTTGTTCTCCATCTAGCTAGCAGTGATTCTTTGGCCTCTATTAGGTGTGCTAATCGGCTATCCATTTTATCTACCTCGAGCTCCGTGTCTATCGACACGGACGGTGCCCGTGCACCGTCCGCGAAAGTGCACGAGATGTAGCGCCTATACGCGCTTGAATAAGCAACTCTACGCAGGATGTCTGAGTATTCCCAGTGATAGCTAACTAAATTTTCATGGTTATAACAATACTGAACACTCAGAAATTTAGCAATATTGGGTGATATGGCAATGTTGCCTCATCTGCTTGCGCCCAGATTTAGCAGCGTCCATACAGGTGCAAGTTCCAGATGTAGTTGTGTTCGAACTCAAAATAAAGATATTTGCTTTTGTAAGCGACGCGTTGGCGTTTTCAAGTATGTAGAAGGTAGATACGTGTCTTCTAAATATAACAAACGGACTTTCGCTCGCTTCTTTTAGTGCACGGCAAGTACTCCACTGTATTTTTACAAACTATATGCATGGGTAAAGTGCCTTCACGAGGCCGTAGCAGGAGCGCCGTATCGCCCATCACTTGGTGGTTGGTTTTGCGAAGAAACGTGGTGTTAAATAAACAGTGCCGTTAAACTCCATCGGAAACTGCGCCTGAGCTTATTTGAGCTGACTTTTTGAGCGTCGTCCACAGGCGCGACTGTCTGTCGTCCACTGGGCGTCTACTACGCGCGGTTACTGGGCGCCTGCTTGGCGCGTTCGGTCGTCGCTGAATAATTCATACAGCCGAATTGAAATGCCGTAGTACAAGATATACGAACAGCCTTCCGTCAACGGATGTATGCAAGCCGTGAAAGTGACCCTACGGTTACAGATTCTATCACCTCTGATGGAAAAGAAAAAAAAAAAAGACAGCAAAACCGCATCGGTAAGGTTTCCAAGACGCAGCGCGAATATTTCTAAAGTTGGGTAAAATACCGCTGCAAATAATATGTGTAGCCATCCATCAACAAACACAGCAACGAAACAATGCATGGCGCCTCATCATTGCAAACGACTTTGGTACATGCAACAGTCTGATGATCTCTAGCAGTAAAGCCAGTAAAGCGTACACTACAGCCGCTGCCTTCGTAGCGTAATCAAAAAGTGTAGTAACGCCACTCGCGTCACTAATGTTAAAGAACAGGAATAAACATATCCACCAAAAAGTTTGAAGCCGCAGGTACGAAGACTAGACAAATCCATGTTATACCCATCATTCCCATGGCAGCTTCACGATCGCAGCGCCAGTTTTTCCTCTAGTATTTTAGTGGGAAACTCTATGTATTATACCACTGCATGACAAGTATGTACTTTTGAGGCATTCTACTACTGCAAGCCACCACTGTAATGGCTTAAGGGCGAACAGGGATGTGGTCAGCTGCTGGGGCAGTATGGCTAGTGTTTGGCTAGCTGCGCCTTGGGGTCAAGATTGCCACTGCTGCAGGGCGAGGTGTCTTTGTCATTTCTTTTTCGCACCAACCGCGGCTCGTTTTTGCACCGTCCCACATTCTAGAAAATGCGTCGTCTGCAAATGGCCTTCGAGCTCTTGGGCGATCAAGTTTCAGAATATTGGCCTCGAGGACATACCCTGACGCCATCTGCCGGAACCTCTCCGTGACGTACAAAACAACATCACGTGATACCGGCCGCGCAGCGTACGTCTACAATGTCGCAACTCGTTCAGACATGGTTTTTTTCATGTTGTAAGCACTGCCTGTGCGCATGTTAGCTGCAAAAGGACCTGTTCTACAGGTCGGCAAAGTATTTTGCGAGTGAACAAGAGGCATTGCCGCATCGTCCACGCTTGTCGAAACCTTGTGCCCGCGGTGCTATGCACGACGAAAGTGACGAGGCCGCTCACGTAAGAGGTGCTTGGGAAATTTAGTTAGCTATCACTGGGAATACTCAGACATCCTGCGTAGAGTTGCTTATTCAAGCGCGTATAGGCGCTACATCTCGTGCACTTTCGCGGACGGTGCACGGGCGATAGGTGACATTTCGATTCACGTTGACAGCTGTGCGTGGTTCACGGCATACCTTCCCATTCCTTCGCCCCATTTTTGGGCGTGTAATTAAGCGGGCAATATATGTGAAGTCTTGATATTGCTAATTCAGCCTGCATGTCCATTCATAAGGGAATGGACATGCAGATTGGACGCCCGGTTTGGCACTTTTGCTAGTATTATTTAGGGGCAATTATTCATCACGAGCTTATTTATCACCAGTAAATTATACCTTAAAATCATGCATACGGTTCCGCCATGTGCGCGCATGTATCTCTGCGCACAGTATCTTGACTGATGACAGAATCAAAGCAGCCTGCTATTTTTTGCGATGGCGCTGCTCCTTAAACGAGACACGTTTCCTCTACAGCAGCAAATACGCGTCGTGAATTCGAATGCCTACAGTATGAGAAAGTTTGCCGTACTACTGAACATTTTAGCTCCAACTCCGTGCATAAAATTGACTTCGCGGAATGCTTCCCACACACGCGACATGTATGAGCACTTGCCCGTTTCCCCATTCTCAGCTTTTTCAGCCGAGACGCTTCGTCTTGGGGTATATACGCTAGAAAATTATACCTAGCTCGGTCGAATATGTCAAACGCTGTGGCGCCGAGCAGTTTTCCATGTCCAAAAGCAAGAAGAAAAGTAACCGGCCGGGTGAAGAAAGCCAGAGCGCTTCGCCGGCGGCGGCGAAGGCGTCACGTGATGTCGTTTACTACGTCACAACGACAGCAGCGCCGGTCTTTCCAGTGGTAGCCCTCGAGGCCAATCGCTTCCGTCGTCATCATCACAGCCTGCTTACGCCCACTGCAGGGCAAAGGCCTCTCCCAGAGATCTTTAGTTATTCCTACCCTGTGCTACCTGGGCGCGATTTATCCCCGCAAACTTCCTGATCTCACCTGCCCACCTAACTTTCGGCCCCCCCCCATGCCACCGTTGCCTTTTCTAGGAATCCACTCTGTTACCCTTAGTGACTAACGGTTGTCTTGTCCTCGCATTGCATGGCCCGCCCACGCCCATTTCTTCTTAATTTCTGTTTTCGGCGTAAGGGGATTTAAGTTTTTGGTGTAAGGTGATTAAAAGAGCATTTTTTTCTTCCGAAGATTCGGCACATGGCGCTGAACTAGGCGCTGCAATGAATATATGTTCCTCACGCGCTCCTTTGCCTTTAGCCATTGACTTTGATATGCTAGCGTCCAAAATATGCTAGCGTCCAAAAAACAAGACGAAACACGCACAAGTAATTTATATCGGAGCCCACTTATTTTTCTCACTTCGGAGCGATAGGAGCGCCAAGCGGGCGTTTTCTTATAGGCTTCAGCAGAAACCCTGTGGCGCCGACTCAACTCTCTCGAGTTAAGGCTCCCTCGAAATCGCTATGCTCCTTTACTACAAAGGAGCTTTGGAATGCCAGTGTGGCTAGGGTATTACAACGGCCAACACAACGCACTAATATGGTTCCCATGAATGCTTGTTGTGCAAGCGTGGCTGTGTCCTAGGGATGCAACACGCGCATTTGGACCGTACGTCCCCGCGTTCAGATCCCGCTTCGTTAAGAAAAAAAATTAATTTTGCTCTCACTGTCTGTCGCACTCCCTTTCTTTATCTGTAACAGCTCGTCTCACTTGGCACTATTACAGTGTCGCTTTTGCACCGTAGTTGTCCGCCGCCGCCGCTGTCCTTGTAGTAAAACAAGAACGAAGACGACGAGAACGGCGCCGAATGCGGCACGCGGCGGCCAAAAAGAGAGCGCGTGGTGGTGGCGGGAAAGTTGTCGATGCTGTGACTGGTTCTGCGTTGCGGTCTTGCATGCGCGTCTTCCACAAGCTATGCATTCCCATAAGAAAGAACATATCAAATGGCACTTCATCCAGGGATGTTGGCAGAAGGTAACGTATAGTATGCGGATTAAAGGTGAAATCTTTCTTTAGAGTTCACTGAAGGATATCCCAGAACAGAATAGCGTCCTTGCAGTTAATAAAGCAGTGTTCTATTGTCTGCGGTACATCACAAAGACGGCAGTCAACTGAAGAAACAAAAATGCCTTTCTTGTGTAGCCATGCCTTCACAGGCAATGTTTCTGAATGAAGTTTATAAAAGAAGGTTTTTGAACTAGGAGAAACGTACATTTTGCGAACGCGCTTGAGGACATCATGGCCTGGAAGGTTGACATACAAAGAACGATAAAATGGAGGTGGAAAAAGCATAGATAATAATTCCTTATACAGCTTTTTGCGCGACACTGTTTACAAGTACTCAATCGAAAAACGGGTTTTAAGGAACTGGACAGCAAACTGCACTTCCTGCATAAATCCCCACAAACACGGACGTACAGAGAAATTCGACGAAACAATTAAATCAGGTAAAGCATTAACAAGTGTGACCTGCAAGCTTGATTGAATTATCGGATGAGAACTGTCACGAAAAAATAAAAAGCGCAGAAACGATTTGCCATAAGTAGAGATGCACAAGTCCCAACCCGCCCTCTTTCACTGGTCTGAATATGTTGTCCCGTCGCATTGGTTCAAAAGTGGAAGACCATACAAAAGTAGCAAAAGTCCGATGAAAGCGTTGTATGTAAAACCGAGCGCAATGAATTAGTTGTAGCACATAGTAAAGCTTTGTTGCAAGAAATGTGTTCCAGGCTTCATCTCGCCCAAAGATTGAAACGCGATGTGGAACGTATGTCTGGGCCTGACGTTCAAGCTTAGGGACGCGCTATTCCAGTAATGTGCGCGGAATCGATATGCATCAAGCGGCACTCCAAGATACTTTGGCGGAATACGAGTCCAATTAATCCCTGCCAACTGACTCGGTGTACATCCCCACGTACCAAACCATAATCCTAGACTTTTCGAGGCGTTTAAACGAGCACCTGATACAACACCAAATTTTTCAATTTTAAATAGCACATTTTCAACACTTCGTTTGTCTGTGCAAAAGAATGCCAAGTCATCTGCATAAGCCAATACTTTAACTTCGTTACCTAATATGCTGTAACCATGGATACGATTTGCTCGCATTATGCTCAAGCATAATGGTTCTAGGTAAAGTCCAAACAGGAATGGAGACATTGGGCCCCCTTGCTTTACAGACGAGTGAATAGAAACAGGCTTTGAGCAATGACCATTGATAATTAGGCGAGTCGAACAGTCACTATAACAAAGTCGAACACCCTTGAGAAAGACAGAGCCAATACTGCTATGCTCCAGAAGAGAAAACAGGAACGAATGACTGACGCGATCAAAGGCTTTTGCGAGATCTACCTGAAGCATTGCAAGCTGCTCTTGAGAACTGTAGCAGTACTGGAAGATTGTACGAGCGATGTGAATATTGGTCTGTATGGAGCGACCTGGAATTCCACACGTCTGATGAGAATCAATCAGGATCGACCTCACCAACTGTAATCTATTTGATAACACTTTTGCAAAAATTTTGTAGGCAACGTTTAAGAGTGCTATTGGTCTGTAGCCCTCAACTGAACGAAGTTTTTCTCTTTCAGAACTTTTCGGAATTATAACTGTGTGGCTTTTGGAAAAAGACCGCGGGAACATCTCCATGTCATAACTCATCTTAAAGATGTCCAGCAATAGGGGACACAGGATTGTTTTGAGAGCTTTGTAAAATTCCGCCGCAATTCCATCAGGACCAGGTGTTTTCGACAAGGGCAGTTGATCGATGGCCTGCTCAATTTCCTGCAATGTTATCGGGCTACTGATGGCTGTACAATCTTCGTCTTGCAAACGGTTCAAAAGAGAAATAAAACTTCTGTTGAGCTCGACATCTGCGCGATCAGGGAGCACATTAAACAAACCTTCATACAGTTTTCAAACTGCGTAATAATTCTTGCTGTATCTATTGCACGAGCACCATTGGAGTACATTTCCTGAATCACCTTAGACACTGAGTGCCGTCGCTCATCGATTAAAGCATGACGTGTCGGCTGCTCAGAGTTCAAAGTCATTCTGTTCCGTGATCGAATACGTGCGCCTCTGTAGCGAACAGCGTCATACTTTTGAAGCTGACATTTAATATCTGAAATGTCACTGACACACGTGCCTGGCATTTCGCATTCTATCTCATAAAGGTTACAAAGGTTTTTAAAGAGTGTCTTTTCCTCATTTTTCCGGTAGTATGATTTAACAGATCCGATCTCTATGGCTATTGTGCGAACCTCTTGCTTAAAAAGCTCCCAAGCAGCGAATATATGCAGACCCTTAGAAAAACAATTCGACACTGTCGTTCTGACACGATTAGTGAATTCCTGATCGTGTAGAAGCTCTGTGTTTAGCTTCCAAAGTTCCCACAGCGGTCGAAAGTGAGTTTGACGGTTCGTGCCAATTTTCAAAAGAACTATATAGTGATCTCAGAACGAAACTGGCTCAGTGCTGCAGTAAAGTCCTCGGGAGAGGAGTGAAGAAGACATGTATATTCGATCAAATCGAGCAGAAGAGCTTCCTTGGAGTCGAGTATACGAAATTGCCTGACCCGATACGCCAGTATCAACATTCATGGTAATAAGTGCGCAAACTCAGCACAAAGACACAGCAAGGATACACAAACGAGCGCAGTCTGAACCTAACGTTTAATGAAACTGTATATATGTACACATACATGAGGGAAAGGAAAAAGCGATAAATACACAAGATAAACAAGAAAGAATATATCATGTGCCATCAATGTATGACAGTTCACACTCTAAAAGCGATACAGACGGAGAACTGGCGCATATTGTACTGTTTTTCTTAATAAAGAACGCCTCAGCAATTTCCCTTGTTCTTCGGTCACGGTGCCAATACAGAACTGAGGTGCGCGGAAATTCAGGAACACATCCACACTTAGCACAATGCGCAGACAGGTGCAAACCAGGGGCCGATGATAGAGCATTATGGTGTTCCTCAACCTTACATTAATGCAGCGTTTCGTCTGCCCAATATATACATTGTCACAAGACAGAGGTATCAAATATACTACGTTGCAACGGCAGGTGGTGTACGGCTCGACATGGTTTATGCCACAGCCTTTTCTTGAGACAACCCCCTTTATTTTTTTTGATTGTTTTTCAATCCTAGGGCACAGTCGCTCCAACTTATTGCCGCTTGAGAACACCACATCAACAGAAAACTTCTTGCAGACTTTTTTGATTTTATGAGAGAAGGCATGAACATACGGAATAACCGCGATCGCCTGCCTCTTCATTTCTTCCGCGTCACGGAGACGGCCTACACCTTTAATCATTTTCAGGAGTATTTTCGCTGCAAAAAGCAAAACATTGATAGGAAAACCAGCCTCTTCCAGTCTAGTTATCTGTCTCAAAAAAGCGCTTGCAATATTGTAGTGGCACGACCTCAGAATAGCAGACTGCAGGACAGACGAAGCTATCCCTGCTTTCACAACTTTGGAATGTGAGGATGCGTAATCTAGGAGTGGTTTCTTGGATCTTGGGAAGTATGACCAGCATAAATGATCCGACTGGCACAGCAACTCAATGTCAAGATATTGCAATTTATTGGCATGAGGAACTTCATGCGTAAAGCATAACCCGTGACCTTTTTCATGAAACAGGGAAAGAGTACTGGTCACGCTCTGTTCTAAGTCATGTCTATCTACAAGCACTAGATAGTCATCAACATAACGAAAAACATTTTTAACAAAACTTGACAATTGATATTTCACGGCCTTATCAAAATAACTCGAAAAATATCACAAAGACCAGGGGCAACCTTTGAACCAATACAAATACCAGAACGTTGTAAGTACAGCTTGTCTTCCCAGGCTACAACAGTGGAATTAAGGTAGAAGGCAAGTAATTCCAAGAAACTCTCAGTAGACATCAGGCATCTGTTAATGAACGAAATCTCGTCAATTTCATGTCGGATACACTCCTTCGCACAGTTCATTAATTGAGCATGGGGTATAGAATAAAACAGATCAACAATGTCGATGCTGAACCCACGGCACATGTTGTAACAACCACTGTGCCGTGGGTTCAGCATCGACATTGTTTATCTGTTTTATTCTATACCCCATGCTCAATTAATGAATTGTGTGAAGGAGTGTATCCGACATGAAAATGACGAGATTTCGTTCATTAACAGATGCCTGATGTCTACTGAGAGTTTCTTGGAATTACTTGCCTTCTACCTTAATTCCACTGTTGTAGCCTGGGAAGACAAGCTGTACTTACAACGTTCTGGTATTTGTATTGGTTCAAAGGTTGCCCCTGTTCTTTGTGATATTTTTTGAGTTATTTTCATAAGGCCGTGAAATATGAACTGTCAAGGTTTGTTAAAAATGTTTTTCGTTATGTTGATGACTATCTGGTGCTTGTAGATAGACATGACTTAGAACAGAGCGTGACCAGTACTCTCGCCCTGTTTCATGAAAAAGGTCACGGGTTATGCTTTACGCATGAAGTTCCTCATACCAATAAATTGCAATATCTTGACATTGAGTTGCTGTTCCAGTCGGATCATTTATGCTGGTCATACTTCCCAAGATCCAAGAAAACACTCCTAGATTACGCATCCTCACATTCCAAAGTTGTGAAAGCAGGGATAGCTTCGTCTGTCCTGCAGTCTGCTATTCTGAGGTCGTGCCACCACAATATTGCAAGCGCTTTTTTGAGACAGATAACTAGACTGCAAGAGGCTGATTTTTCTATCAATGTTTTGCTTTTTGCAGCGAAAATACTTCTGAAAATGATTAAAGGTGTAGGCCGTCTCCGTGACGCGGAAGAAATGAAGAGGCAGGCGATCGCGGTTATTCCGTATGTTCATGCCTTCTCCCATAAAATCAAAAAAGTCTGCAAGAAGTTTTCTGTTGATGTGGTGTTCTCAAGCGGCAATAAGTTGGAGCGACTGTGCTCTAGGATTGATAAACAATCAAAAATAAACGGGGTTGTCTCAAGAAAAGGCTGTGGCATAAACCATGTCGAGCCGTACACCACCTGCCGTTGCAACGTAGTATATTTGATACCTCTGTCTTGTGACAATGTATATATTGGGCAGACGAAACGCTGCATTAATGTAAGGTTGCAGGAACACCATAATGCTCTATCATCGGCCCCTGGTTTGCACCTGTTTGCGCATTGTGCTAAGTGTGGATGTGTTCCTGAATTTCCGCGCACCTCAGTTCTGTATTGGCACCGTGACCGAAGAACAAGGGAATTGCTGAGGCGTTCTTTATTAAGAAAAACAGTACAATATGCGTCAGTTCTCCGTCTGTATCGCTTTTAGAGTGTGAACTGTCATACATTGATGGCACATGATCTATTCTTGCTTGTTTATCTTGTGTATTTATCGCTTTTTCCTTTCCCTCATGTATGTGTACATATATACAGTTTCATTAAACGTTAGGTTCAGTCTGCGCTCGTTTGTGTCTCCTTGCTGCGTCCTTGTGCTGAGTTTGCGCACTTATCACCATGAATGCTTACCAACTGGCCCGACTGTCCGCTCTTCTGCAGTATCAACAAGGCCTGCATTATCTATAATACCAGATAATACTTCGCCACTCCTGTCTCGTTGACTTTTAGATGTGCAGCGGTCATTAGGCTCACATACGCAGTTGAAGTCTCCCATTAGTACAGTGCACCGATCAGAGTCAGTTAGGTTCGACAATGTTTCAAAAAACTGTATGCGCTTTGAAACCTCGTTAAATGAATACAGGTTAATAATTCACTATGGCACTGCATGCAGTACAAAATCGCAACATACATATCTGCCCTCACCGTCAACCTGATAACTAACTGCTGAACAGGGTAAGGTCTTTCTTATAAACAACCAGCAGCCTGCAGATAGACCCTTTGCATGCGAAACGAAAACGTTACAGATAGACAGAAAAGGTCGTAGGGCCCTTTCGTTCTCTTCGTCATCATCAATCTTCGTTTCCTGCAGAGCGACAAAATCTATACGCTTTCTCGTAAGAAGCCTGCGAAGCTGCGCTTGTTTCTGCAAAGACCTAAGGCCACGTACATTCAAGGTAGCAAATGTAAGTTTCCGGAGTGCGCCATGGTGACTACCTTCCCTTGTGATTAGTGTTTCTCGTGGTCCGCCCTGGGGGATGATGGCGAGGCTTCCCTTGAACCTACACCAGGCCTCCTAGATCGTGATCGCCGGCAATTTCCTTTGTGCTTGGACACTCGGCGACGACGCGGCTTCCTAGTCACACTCGCTGCGTCACTGTCCTTGCTTGAATCGTAGCTGTACGTCGCCCGCCTCTCAGGAATTGTAGCCGCTTCAGTACAATGCATGTCATCTTCTGACGTCGTACCGGGATGTAGAGGCTGCTGCAAAACTGAGGCCCAAGGCTTCGAAGTATCCTCAGCGGCGCTCTTCTCAGGGACGCTCCCCGTTGTCGCGGGCTGCTCACAACACTTTTGGTCCAGGTTCCTACACGGATCGCTTGGACCTTGGCTTCCTGTCGCACCGTTGGTTAATGGCCTCGCGCCTTCAGGGGTCATCTTGTTGATTTCATCTTCGACTGTGGCCGACGGAGTGCCTTCCGTTGCATCCATGATATGCTGTTGAAGGCTCTCATCCGGTTGCGGGTCGCGTTGTCGCAGCTTATTGGCGTAGGTGACAACACAGTCTTCAGCTGAATGACCAAAACGTCGACAGTCATCACAGCGAGGAGTCCTGCAATTACGCCGGATGTGCCTGACCTTATTGCAGCGCAAACACAGTGGTGGACGGCCAGGAATCAGTACAAGGCTCTGTATACCACAGATAGAAAGGACGGGAGGAACATCGCCCACTCGGACACCATCAGCAAGGGACAACACCACATCACGATTGAGCGTCCGCATTTGCTCCATTTCCGCCACTTTCCAGCTTTCTGCTGATACGAGCTTCACCTTTCCAAAAGCCTGCAGTGCTTCCCTAATATATGCGTCTTCTAAGCGTTCAGGAAGCCATAGGAGTTTCATCTTGACTTCTGTGGGCTCCGGATCAATCACAAGGCATCGCCGATTTTTAACGAGAACTTCACCGCGTGTGACAAGCTTTGTTTTCGTCAACGTCGACTTGCACGAGACCATCCATACATGGGACATTTGAAACTGTCCTATCGAACTTATTTCCTTTAAATCGATGACATCCCGAAGAGCATCTCTAAAGTCTTGAACCCGGTAAGGTCGACAGCTAAGTCCGCGTGCAAAAAAAAACAGATTCCACAAACAGCTTACCGGTGGGAAGTCTAGGAAGCACAATACGGTAGTCATTGCTGCTGGACGAAGCCGAAGCAGCACCTCGGCCCAGGGCCGATGAATCCTTTGTGGCGAAGAACATGAAAAACGCGACCGTTCGGAACGTCGTCTTCTTCTTTCTCCCCTGTAGGGAGAATCATTGCTAAAAGACCTAAACAGCTATAACGTATGCCGAGGAGTCGCATTAACAAATGTAATGTTACGTGACAGAATAATAATACGCCACTATACGTCGCGGAAAGTGGATTGCATAACAAGTTCGAGGAATAATTTCAAAGAACACAGGGCTGCATGGTTTGTAGCTATGCACCCATTACAGAGGCTTCATAAACCTCATTATTATGAAACAATCTTCTTCAACTTTACCGTCATCATTATTACGAACCGCTGCCCTTTATCGTGTCGTATCGTGCCATGCGACATGCGGCAGGCGACGTGCGCAGCCCTGACAGCTGCTTGACCTGGCTCTTTGATATACCCGATGGCTCCTCCTCCTAAGGGGCGGACCGCTGTTGAGGAAGCGAATCGCAGAGCTACGCGCGCGGCTGCAGCAAGGCAACGCCGGGCACAAAAGACAGCTGCGCAGAGAGAAGCCCGAACCGCAGCTCGCCGTCGACGCCGGGACGAAAGTTCGGTTGGTTCTCGGGAACACGATGCCAAGAGACTCTCTAAGGTGTTCAGTTATACAGATTTGCACGTTACAATGCCGCAGTAATTATTGCATAGTGGGTGCTTCCCTACTTGGCGATATGATGAGAGTTATGGTGTAGGGGATACCTACCACCTCTAGTTGCAGTAGTTTCCCCAAGCATTTAAAATGGCATCTAAGAACATCGCTCGTCCAGCTTATGCTGCCACTGTCCTGCAGTTCCGCGCAGGCCTGGATCTTTTTTCCCTTCGCTTCCCCAATTTCGATAACGTATGGCTGGGACCTAAGGTCCAACAGCACTGCTGTTCGAGCAAGTTCGAATCTTTAGACGTCAACGAGGAACATACAGAGTAGTAGTAGTAGTAGTAGTGGTGTTGTGGCTACAGGCGGTGTTAGCCTGGCAGACCTGGCCGGCAATTGCTCCGCCCGAGCGTCTCTGTCCATGTCGCATTGTTCACCACGTGTCACTCAATCCTGTCTCTTGAAGAAACGCTACAAGGAGAGCTGACACCTTCTTGCGAACCGACCGTGTCCCTTCCGGATATATAATTTCTTCAGTGCTCCCATGCGCAAGCCCTCTTTTTTGCATGTTGTCCTATGAATGCTGTTCTCTCGGTGCAAAAGCGCTGCAGGACCAGATGTAGTGGTCAATGTCTCCCAGTTCATTGCACTCCGTGCACAATGGCGAAGCAGCGCCCCTAACTTTAAGAGACCATGCGGGAGTGCATGCTGACCCCGTTCTGACTCGGTACAGTAAAGTTGATTCGCTGCGGCTAAGTCCTTTAGTCACACAAGGCTGGTGTGGTGGCTTCCACAAAGAACGGAAATGATCACGAATTGATTGTTTTGCTGATATCTGATTAATAGGAGCTCTTATCGTCGGTTGTCGTGAAAGCGCTGCGTTGGCCAGGGCATCTGCTTTTTCGTTGCCGTTGATACCAACATGCGAAGGTATCCACTGGAAAGTTATCCTAATTCCTCTTTGGGCTGCTGTTTTCAGTGACACCAATGATTGTCGGCAGAACTTGTTTCGAGGAGTTCCACGAGAGAGCTGTTGAATTGCCGACTTTGAGTCTGTGAGAATGACGGCTTGATTTGTGGGTCCATTCTTCAGTTTGCGTAGTGCAGCAGCAATAGCAGCAATCTCTGCAACCGTTGAAGAGACTACGTTGTCCAAACGTCCAGACCATGCATAACAAACAGATGGAATCCAATATGCCGCAGAGCAGCTGTTTGTGTCCATACAAACAGATCCATCCGTGTATACATGTAGATAGCCGTTGTATTTATCATACAAATACTCGAGCACCCGGTAGCATGTTTCAGAAGGAGGGGTTGATCGCTTTGATTTCAGCCCAGGAATGCACAGTTCGTAGGAGACGTCTTCGAACATCCAAGGAGGGTCACTTCGTTGCCTTCGTTTGGGACTCTTGGCACTAAGCACCTCCAGAGTACTGAGAGCGGCATAGAAATGAGACTTGTGCCTATTTCTGAGTCTTCTGATTAGGGTTTTCCCAGGTGAGGACTCACTCAGTCTTAGGAGTTGTATCAGAAGGGCTTGAGAGGCCAAAAGGCGTAATCGTAGCGATTGACTCTCGAATAATACTTTCTTGTTTGAGGCCGCTTGTGGAACTCCTAAGGCCAAGCGAATACCTTTCCGATTTAGCACCTCTAGGCGTTCATATTGGGTCTCTGATGGACGTATCAACGGCAGCTGGTAAAGTATCCGACTGGTCACAAGGGCGGAGTGTAGAGCGAGCATAGACCTTGGGTGACAACCCCAGTGCATGCCGGCTACTCGCTTGAGGGCATGAAGTCGCTGCAGTGATGTGTCAAAGACATAGTCTACAGCCTTCCGCCATGACAGCTTGCTGTCCAATATCACACCCAGGAAACGAACACTTGCAGCCTGTCGTATTGGCTGGCTTCCCAAGTTGATATGCAACCGCGTGGCTTTTCGCTGTCGTCCCGGAAAAAGAATAAAGCATGACTTCTCCGTTGAGATTGACAGGCCGAGCGTTGACAGGTGGGTCTGTATGGAAGAAGTCGCTCCTTGTGCTATACGTGCCAGTCGTTTGTGGCTGTATCCCGACACCCAAATGCAGATGTCGTCCGCATATATTGACATTTTGACAGAAGCGCGCAGATAGCCAACTGAGTTCGGGAGAGCTGCCAAAGCAATATTGAAGAGGAGAGGAGAGAGAACGCATCCCTGTGGTACCCCACGAGAAATGAGTCTTTCCTCGCTAACAGTGTCTCCAAGGCGAACCCGAATAACACGGTCACTGAGAAAGGCGTGTATGAAGCGCAGAGTGTTGCCTGTAACTCCCATGGATTGCAATTGGGTGATGATGGCTCCTCTCAAGACGCAGTCATAGGCCTTAGAAATATCCATGAACACTGCAAGTGTTGAGAGGCCATCTTCTCGGTGGTGTTCAATATGGCTTACCAGATCTAAAACACTGTCTTGAGCGCACAGTCGCTGTCGAAATCCAGTCATGCATGATGGAAGTTTCCTATTCTGTTCCACAAACCAATTCAGCCTGCTCTGGACTAGTTTTTCCATAACTTTCGCTACACAGGACGTCAGTGACACCGGGCGATACGAGCCTAAGACAGTAGCATCTTTCTTGGGTTTTAGAATGGGCACCACCCATGCAACTTTCCAGCTTTCCGGAATATCTCCTGTGCTCCACACAGCATTGAAGATGGTAAGGAGTTCTTGTTTCCGTGGCTTCGGCAGGTTCGCGATCATCTGATTGCTGATAAGATCAGGGCCGATCGCACAATGTCTGCGCAAACCGCTGAGCGCTGATTCCAATTCACGGAACGTAAAAGGGGCATCCATCAAGGAATGGGAAAGAGGTGGCACGGGATCCATGGGTTGTGACGAAGTGTGGGTGGAATAGGCATCTGCAAAGTCTTCCGCTAATGTTGCAAGTGTTTTCCCGAGCTTCAAGGCAAGAACTTCAAAAGGTCTTTTGTGGGAAGTCCTTCCAGCCAGCGTACCAATAATTCCCCAAACTCTCGCTAAGGGGGTAAACACAGATAGACTCGCACAGAAAGCAGCCCATTGTTGTCGCCTTAATCGTTTAGTGTGCCTACGAATGACTGCATTGATGCGGTTAAGCGCAGTTTTCAGCGTAGGATCGGCCCCTTTTCTCAGGAGTAGACGTTCTGCTCTTCTCCGTGTGGCACAAAGATTCCGCAGCTTCAGGTCCGGAGCAGGAAAATGATCTGGCAGTTTCGTCGATTTAGTAGCCTCCTTCTTACTTCAGAGCATGTCGGCAAATAGGTCTCCGGTAGACTCTTCTAGGACTTCGCGATAGGTGTCCCATCGTGTGACAGGGGAATGCTTTTGGTTACTCTTTTGATATCCAGCAACATTGGTATATATGGGAAAATGGTCGCTGCCCATTCGATCCAGAGCTGTCGTCGATGACACTGTAACATCTGCAGAGTGTATTACGAGGTCAATGACGCTGGTGGAATTTGGAGGCCTGAAGAACGTTGGTTTCTTGTCGTTTGCCACGCACAGGTTCTCTGCATCCATAGCATCAACTATTTCTTTCCCACGTGCGTCGACCGTCTTGTCACCCCACAGCGAATTGTGAGCGTTGAAGTCTCCGCATAATATTCGAGGAGGAGGGCAACGGCTACAAATATCCTTGATGAGGGTCTTCATGGGGACTTTTTTCTTGGGACATGCGTAAATGGACACTACGCTCAGGCATCTTCTGCCTAGACGTACTTGTACTGCTACTACTTCCACAGCGGCGGAGCAAAGGTCTTGAACTTGCAGAGCAATGTGTGGTATTTCGCGTCGAATAAACAGCGTGGCACTTCCATGGGCGAAAGAGGGAATCGTGTGGTTGACGTGACCAACGTAGCCAGGTATTGACTGATTATTTGGCAGACCGGCCTCAGAGAGGGCGAGGATAGGTACAGGTGCGTCGCGCAGGAATAAATTGAGTTCAGACAGGCGGGAATGAAGACCGGCACAGTTCCATTGCATTAATAAGGGCACTTTAGGGCGTGAAATGAAATCTGGCGACTTGTTCAGGGCCATGGCGCACCGAGTCTCAATGAGAGGAGGCAGCACTCAGGATTACTGACTCAAGGGCCAGTACTACTTGCAATAACTCTTTCGCTGAGCTTTCAGGCATCCGGGCGATGTGCGATCGTAGGGCCATGAACAAGGCGCGCAGCACTTGGTCACAGTCTGACGATGATGAGTGGGAAGCCTCCGTTGTCGCTCGTGTGGGCGAGAGTGTGGACGCATAGGGTCGGTCAGATGACCTTGGTGATACGCTATCAGACGCGACTGCCTCAGTCGATGTAGGTGCCACGGGCGCATCCACAAAAGTGGTGGTGTTTTCGAGTGCTAGCTGTGAATTCCTTTTCGGGATCGCTTTCTGGTTTGCCGTGGTGACAGACTTTTTCACTGTCTTAGCAGAGATGTTTGAAGTATTGTCAAGCAATTTTAGCCGAGGAAAGTCCCTTGTGTAGTCAAAGCGAGAGCCCTCTTTAGGCGAATTCGCAGCTTCCTTCTCGCTGGACGAGTCTCGATGGCTCTTGGGCCCTGCGATGAATCTCTTTTTCCTCTCCAGAGCTGCAGATCTGATGGGGCACCTACTGTAACTTGCTGGATGGTTTCCGCCACAGTTTGCACACAAAAAACCCTCCGTGCGGTCACAGGTCTTGAAATTATGTGGCCCTCCACAGCGCTTGCATCGTTGCTCAGCGGTGCAGTGCTTTGCTACATGTCCAAAACGCTGACACTTGAAACACCTTGGTGGCACCTCCACGTGGTCGATGACCTTGTGTAGTGTGAAGCCAAGGTTAATTTCTTCAGGACGCTCAGTGTTTGGAGCGAATGTCAAAACAACTGAGTCTGTTCGTCTCGACTCCCAAGTAGAATTCGTCTGTATTCGACGAATCGTCCTCCTTGCACTGAAAACATATTGTGGCCTCAAGAACGCCATAAGCTCTTGATCCTAGTACCATTTGGGGACTCCCCTGATTACACACGTATTTTTTAAATAGGCGTTCGGCACGCGCGCGTTGACGGCTATGTTGGAAATAGTCTGGCACTGAAGTAGCGTATTGGCTTGCTTTTCCGTTTGCACATCGAGAAGTAACGCTCCTTGTACGGTAAAACGGCTCCTTATTGGGGCTGCACCCAGCATTCCTTCTATATCTGAGTACAGCGTGATTGGATTCACTTGCCTGAGGTCTCGACCTTGTTCAGTTGCTGTTATCAGAACGGGAACTCCCACTGTCCGACCTTTGCGGTGACGCACAACCTTGAAGCCGTCTTCATCCACATCCTCCATATCAGCCACGTTGTCGTCTCCGATGACGGTCGACTCATCGTCTGACGGCTCTGTTTGTTGGCGCTTGCTTTCCGGAGGGCCCGATGGGCCTTCGTTGTTCAGGCGCTTGTGACCAGGTGCTGCGCCGACTGATGGCATGTCCGAGCCTGTACCGTTCTCGGCTGGCATCTTCTGGGCCCTTTGAGGAGTGGCAGGTGCTGCGCCGACTGATGGCACATCCGAGCCGGTACCGATCTCGGCTGGCATCTTCTGGGCCCTTTGAGGAGTGGCAGGAGAAATCGGCCCCGCCGGCCTCCGATAAGGAACAAACCTTATCGATTCCCCCGGCGTCTTGAAGAAATCAGGTGGTGGCGTATTACAAAACGGTGAAAAAAGGTGAAATTTGGAGGCAGCCGGAAAAGAACAGCTGGCTCAGATCAAACTTCTTCTTCAGGAACATACAGAAGCAAACTGTATCTGCGATTTCCGTCGCTGTTTCGGAGATCATTTAGTTTGAACATACAGAAGCAAACTAAATGATCTCCGAAACAGCAACGGAAATCGCAGGTACAACAACGCAATACGCGCCAATATTCCACTGTTGCCATGCCCATATTGCAACACTGCAATATGAACATGGCGCAAGCGCCGTGAACATACCGGTCACCATGCGCCTACTTGTTCTCCTACATGCCATATTTTCGACCCTCAACGCAGCCTGTTCGACGGCTCTGGTTCCGGCGCTACTAGCAGGGCTAGGTCAGCTAGTATCATCATCAGCCTGTTTAGGTCCACTGCAGGACGAAGGCCTCTCCCAACGATTTCCAATCCACCCTATCCTGAGCGAGTTGGTTCCACTTTATGCCTGCAAACTTTTTAATTTCATCGCTCCATCTAATCTTTTGCCTGCCTCTGTTACGTTTTCCCTCTCTTGGTATCCATTCCGTTGCTCTTACTGTCCATCTGTTATCTTTCCTCCTCATGACATGTCCTGCCCAGGTCCACTTCTTTCTTTTAATTGATATAATAATATCGGCTATTCCTGTCTGTTCTCTGATCCATTCCGCTCGTTTTTTATCTCTTAGCGTTACCCCCAACATTTTTCTTTCCATTGCACGTTGCGTGCTCCTTAGTTTTATCTCTAGTTTTTTCGTTATCCTCCACGTTTCTGCGCCGTACGTTAGTACTGGGAGAATGCAGTGATTGAATACTTTTCGTTTTAGTGAGAGCGGTAAGTTTCCAGCCATGATTTCATAATGCCTTCCGAATGCGCTCCAGCCCAACCTTATTCTACGGAGAATTTCTTTTTCATGGTTAGGAGTTCCTGTTATTAACTGTCCCAGGTATACGTATTCGTTTACACATTGTAAGGGTTCATTGTTGATTTTAAATTTCTGTTCCTTAGCTAGGCTATTGAGCATAACTTTGGTCTTTTGCCTATTCATTCTTAATCCAATTTTAATACTTTCCCTGTTTAGGTCATCAATCATGTTTTGTAGTTCGTCTCCATCATTGCTAAATAGCACAATGTCGTCTGCGAATCTTAAATTGCTGAGATATTCTCCGTCTATTCGAATTGCCTTGTCTTCCCAGTCTAGACGTTTAAAGATTTCCTCTAAACATGCAGTGAATAGCATCGGGGATATCGTATCTCCCTGTCTCACGCCTCTCCCGATCGGGATTTCTCTGCTTTTCTCATGTAGGAGTAGTGTGGCTGTGCAATCTTTGCATATGTCGTTGATGGTTTTCACGTATACGACAGGTACCCCTTGTCTACGTAGAGCTTCCAGAACTGCTTGTATTTCTATCGAGTCAAATGCTTTCTCGTAGTCGATAAACGCCATATAAAGAGGTTTGTTATATTCCGCGTACTTCTCAATTACTAGGTTGATAGCGTGGCTGTGGTCCATTGTCGAGTAACCTTTCCTAAAACCAGCTTGTTCTCTCGGTTGATTAAAGTCGAGTGTTTCTCTTATCCTCGTAGAAATTACTTTTGTAAATAGCTTGTATATTACTGGGAGTAGGCTAATTGGTCTATAATTCTTTAACTCCTTTATGTCACCTTTCTTGTGGATAAGGATTATATTCGCATTTTTCCAACTGCGTGGTATATTACACGTCTTGACACATTTCGTGAAGAGCGATGCAAGTTTTTCAAGTATAATATCTCCTCCGTCTTTAATCAAGTCGGCTGCTATACCATCTTTACCAGCTGCTTTACCGCGGGCCATGCCTTTGACAGCTTTTTTGACTTCGTCAGCGGTTATACATGGAATTTCATTGTCCTCCTCAGATTCTATTTCTATTAAGGTTGTATGGTCTGTCTGAGAACTGTACAGTGCAGAGTAGAAATCTTCTGCTACCTTTACTATTTCGTTGAAACTGTTGATAACGTTACCTTGTTTATCCTTTATCGCATGCATTTTGTTTTGCCCTAAGTGCAATTTCTTTTTGACCGTTTTAATGCTGGTGCCTTTCTCTACAGCTTTCTCTATTTCTCTCGTGTTAAAGTTTCTTACATCTCTTTGCCTGGCTTTATTGATCAATTTTGATACTTCTGCGAATTCAATCTTATCTTTTGGCGAAGTTACTTTCATTTGTTGGCGTTTTTTTATTAAGTCCTTGGTAGATTGGGACAACTTACTTGTTGTTTGCTTAGTTGTTGTACCCCCGACTTCTATCGCTGTTTCAAGGATTGTTTTCGTTATGGTTTTGTTCATTTCCTCTACATCGTCACCGTTTTCGTCTAAGGCCTCGAACTTGTTGCTTAGGGCTACTTTAAATTCTTCGTTCTTGGATCTGATTACCTCTAAATTACATTTTTTTTCTAGTAAATAATTTAGTTCTTGTTTTCTTTAGGTTAAGTACAATCTTTGCTCTTACTAATCTGTGATCGCTGCATTTTACCTTCCCCACTACCTCTGTGTCTTGAATTATACCTGGTTGTTCGCACATTATAAAGTCGATTTCATTCTTTGTTTCCCCGTTAGGGCTTTTCCACGTCCACTTGCTATTCTTGTGTTTCTTGAAAAACGTGTTCATTATTCGGAGTCGGTTTCTTTCGGCACATTGTACTGGCATTTCCCCACGGTTATTCCTATGGCCGACGCCGTAGTTGCCAATCGCCTGCTCTCCACTTTGTTTTGTCCCTACTTTTGCGTTGAAATCCCCCATGACTACTGTGTATTGTGTCTGTACTTTCTTTATTGCTAATTCGACATCCTCGTAGAACTGCTCTACTTGTTCGTCGTCGTAGCTCGTTGTTGGCGCATATCCCTGGATTATCTTAAGTTTATACCGCTTATTTAGTTTTATTACGACGCATGCAACCCTTTCGTTAATGCTATAGAATTCATCTACGTTGCCCGCTATATTGTTACACGCACGTTAGCCGATCGGACGATGCGCGCGGACGCTATGGACCAAGCGAAGAGAAGGAAGAAGACTCTCGGCTCGAGTGGTGGGCTTGGCCGGTCAGCGTTGTGGCTGCTTTTGTAATATACGTGTAAACAGTGTTCAGCGTCCCTGCCTCATCAACCCCGTAACATTGTGGTGGAGGTGCGGGGTTTCTTACAACCGCGATTTCTTACAACCAACCATTTTTTTTGTCATATGCGCGTAAATCGCAAGGAAAAATGCGTCTGTGTACGGGACCACGTGGAAAATTTTATGAATTTCTTTTACCCTAACTCGTACAACTGTCGGGCAGTGCGCGAAACTAGGCACGCGGCCGCATACCTGCGCGAACGGAGAAGGGAAACGCCTCGCTAACACACGATTTCCACGCGCGCCGACCTTGCTTGCAGAGCAGTTTTAAAAACCGTGACGTTCTGGATGTCAACAGTTAGCATTTGCCCTGTCACCTTTAGAAGGCGCAACACGTGGCAAAGGCAGTCGTCCCGCCGCATTACTAGAGGTACAGCGAGGTAAAGGGGAGAGGGAATCACTTTCCTAGCAATGGGCCCTCTATAAATAAGACGGACATTGCGATTAACAGCTGAGTCGCATTCAAGCAATGATGTACGTGTAAGCTGTCACAGGACCACAACCGCACCGAGCCCAACGCGCCGACGATAATTCGGTGAGCAGCTAGACAAACCTTTTCTCATAATGGATAGTAGAAACTGTTAGTTACTAACGCGGTTACATGTTCTCACATTATTCCACACAAACGGAAAACCGATGCGACGCTAGACATAACCGACCGCCGGTCTCCGATAGTAGCAACTCAGCTAGTATATCCCCCACGTAAGCTATAATTGCGCCACTAGCGCCAATTTGTCCCCTGGTGCTTTGTAGGCCAACTGAAAACAAAACTGTGTATTGTTTTTTTGCGCTAAATAAGCACGATGGATTCACACCAACTAGCCCGACAACGCATTGTGTTGAAAACAAAAACCAATAAAAAAAGTGCTGATGCTGCTATGGCAACGCTTTTCTTGATGGGAGAGGAGGAGGCGCCGAGCTTCTTGTCGTCTGCTATGCGCTGGACGAGCGCGCGACCGCTTGCATTTTTTTTCAGGTTGTGTCCGGCGACTGCTGAGATGTACGGCCGTGTTCATATCGTATCCGTCGTTTTCAATGTTCTTCGGCAGTCTTGGATACCAGCCACCGAACGTTTGTCATCACCGTATCCGCCTAGTCGTCGAGAACGCGTGGACAAACTTTTTGCAAGGTGGGCGCTTCTTCATTTTGGAAGGACTTTCTTGGCAGCGTTTAGCGGCCGCCGAGCTAAGCCTGGGCGCTCGCGCCAACTGAGCGCAGGCGTTCACAACAGCTGCGGAGACGCACAGGGTGCGTTCCTACATTTCGCTGCCGTGCAGCCGCGTGCGCCATGTCTATGCAAGTTTCCGTGCACGGTAGAGATGCTTCTCTTGAAGAACTTCACTGTCCTGGTTGGAACACGGCTATTAATCGACGGAAAGCAAAAACCATGCCCGAAGGCACGGGTGACGCGCGGAACACAAAGAAAGGCTTGGCGACGCTGTCCCAGCCTCGTCGGTTGCCCATGAAGGTGAAAAAGCAAGCCATAGCTGCTTCGAGACTACCGGAACTTCCGACAGACCACTTCGGGGTGATTGTGCGTCCACGCAATGGCCTCGACATGAGGAATGTTAGCCAAACCAAGTTTGCCTTCGCCCTGGCCAGGGCTGCGGGTTTGAGCGAAGAAGAAATCGCCAAGGACGTAGTTTGTCCCAATGTCATGCAGAACATTGCGGTGGTGAGCACTCCAGCGGAGAAGAACGCCAGAGCGTATGCCAAGATAACCAGTTTTGTCATAGGACTTGTGCAGTATGAAGTCAACGTGTATATGGCTGCCCCGGAGGACACATGCAAGGGGATCATACGAGGAGCAGACCTTGACATCGACCCTGTGAGACCTCAGGCGCTTATTATTCATGACAGGAACTCAACGGCTCTTCAAGCAAGGCGAATCAAGAACTCGAAAACGGTGGTCATTCTTTTCGACGGACTGAAAGTTCCCAATCACGTTATTTGCGGTGCGAGCATGTTCCGCTGCACGCTTTTCAGAAGGCAGACAGATGTTTGTTATGCTTGCGGCAAGGTAGGACATCGTGCTGACGTATGCCCTACGCCAGATGACATCATATGCAGGGGATGCGGGCAGCAGTCCCCATCGGAGGAGCACGTCTGCAAGCCGACGTGCAAGCTGTGCGGAGGCGCACACGTCACAGCAGACAGCAAGCAGCGTTTCCAGAGCCCGTATGTGGTGCGTCATAGAAGAAAAGAAAGGCAGAAGCACGACTCTAATCCAGGTTTTAAACGAGACCACGACGTGGAAGAGGACTTCCCGCCGCTACCCACGATCACTCCTCGAGTTACCAGTGTGACTCAGCGCGGACGCTCCAGATCCAGGGGCGGCCGATCACGATCCAGAGGGAGATCCGCCTCCGTAGCAAGATCCCGCTCCAGGACTCCTGCAGTTCGCATCGCAACGCAAGGTGTTCACCAAGGCACATGGGCCACCAAGGTAAAGAAAACGGCACAGCCACAGGTAAAGGGGGGTGCTGCTTCAGAGCATGTTAGCTTCGAGCTGGTTGATCGAATCCAAAAGGAGAATGCTACTCTTCGAAGCATCGTTGAACAGCTCAGGGCTGAGATGGCAGAAATGAAGGAAGCTAAGGCGGTAGAGGCTGCTCTTCCATCGCGGCCGAACAGGCCAGTCGAGACTCTAGGGAGTCGCCAGCAGTTCCAATGGATACGCATTCTGAGGTTAGACCGGCAAAGAGAAAGGCCCCTAGTGAGCAGATCAGGAACGAGGAGCTCGATTTCCATATGCAGATTACAGATTCCATCGCAGAGATTAAGGAGACACTCGAGCACATGGCAGAGGCGATGGCCTCCTTTAGCGGAAGGACTTCCAAGCTAGAGGAAGAGGTAGGCAAACTGAGAACCAAGAAGGGCGTCAATACGCTACTCAAGAAGAGAGCTACTTCGTCAGGGGAACCCCATGGTAGTACACAGGATGAATTGGCTAGTATCTCTAATGATGGCTGCGAGTAACAGTACACTGAAATTCACGATCTGGCAATGGAACTGCTGGGGCTTTTCTCAAAAAAGGGCAGTCTTCAGCAGTTCCTCTGGTCGAAAGATTTGAGACCACAGATTATCCTATTGCAAGAGGCATTGGCGGATAGAGTTTGTTTGTCGGGCTACAAATCGTGCGTAAAGAAAGGGCCGGAGGGTAGGGGGCCTCCACCCTGGTGAATAACAAACATATGTTTATTGAGCATGATTTAAACATGGGTAGGTGTAAAATTGCATACCTTTTTGGCAAGGTTATGCGAGCGGTGAGCTGCAACAGCATAGGGATGACGAAATCGCCATGCGCTTGGCAAGGAGGTATCTTCCCCTGGCGGACAACGCTGGACCGCCAGAGACGAAACGGCCACAGCATGAAGGACGATCAGCCGAGGGCCTAGATGGGTCGTTTCAGGAGGCAGACGTCCGCGAAACATTGCAAAAGCTCAATGGAAGGTCAGCCCCAGGACCAGATGGCGTGACTAACAAAATGCTGCGCAATTTAGATGACAAGTCGATTACAGTCATAACGGTAAAGATCAACCGTATTTGGGAAGCGGGTCTATTTCCAGATGAGTAGAAGGTTGCGTCGGTGGTTCTCATTCCCAAGCCTTTACGCAGCCCCGGGGCTGAGAATCTCCGGTCAATCTCCCTCACTTCCTGATTGGGCAAGGTGGCGGAGCATGTGATAAATGATCGGATCTCTAAGCACATTGAGGACGCGCGTCTATTTCCCAACAACTTGATTGGAGCAAAACGGCTAGCCGGCCTAGTTGGAACGATTTCATGGTGGTACTGCGCGAAACAAACGGGGACGAAGGAAGGAGACACACAGACAAGCATAATCTAACAAATGAGTGTTATCTAGAAAAAGCTGTCCAAGCAGTTCACAAGTGCTTCATAAGAAGTGACGTAAAGGTAGAAGATGCCAAAAAGAGGGCGGTTGAGCTACTAAAAGGATGCAACAAAGAAAAGCTCGCGCTATAAGTAAAAAACTCGAAAGGAATGAAGTTGGATATATTTTTTTACCGCTAAAACACACAAGGAAGGCATTCCGTTCAGGCCAATCGTGTCGGAGAGAGGATCTTGGCAGGTCCTTGTAGCGGGATTCATGCAGAAAATGCTGAATTCCTTGGTAGTACAGGATCCGTTTTTGTTGGAAAACTCTGACGGGCTTGTTAAGTTTTTGGCATCAGATGGTATAAGTGGTTGCAACTGGGGATTTAGCACAGATGTTCAGGACCTCTTCTATTCATTGCCGCAAGGTCCCCTCATGAAAGCAGTTAACGACTGCATCACAAAGGACAACGATGAGGTTGCCTTCCGCAACTTGTGTGCGATGGCAGTTGAATCCTTCCTGGAAATTTTACTTTTCTATTTGCAGAATACGCATGTAGGATTTTGTGATGGAACTTACATACAGGCCAAGGGGGTGTGCATTGGATCAAAGGTGGCTCCTATCCTCAGCAGCATTTTTCTGGGAAGTATTGATAGAGAGCTTGATGAAGAATTAAAAGGCATAACATACAACATATACAGGTATGTTGATGACTATTTGATTTTGGGCAGACAAGAGGACAGTGAAGTGTTTCAATATCGAAACTAGTCGAAGTGTCCAGGCCCCTGCTACTAGTTCCACCAGTATCAAGCAACGTGACCACGAACATCGGCAGTGACGCTATCATTCTGGACAAGCCGATGCTACTCTTGTCACCCGGTTTTTTTATCACGTCGTCAGCAATCCCTCTAAAACGACGGCCACTCACCGACAGAATCAAGTGGCACGGCGCACGCGCCGCGAACATGCCGTTCACCATGCACCTACTTGTTCTCGTACAGCCGATATTTTCGACCCTCAACGAAGCCTGTTCGACGGCGCTGGTTCCACCGCTACTAGCTCCAGCAGTATCAAGCAACGTGAAGACCAACATGGGCGGTGACGCTATCATCCTGCACAAGCCGATGCTACCCACGTCACCAGGCTTATTTATCACGTCATCGGCAATCCCTCAAAAATACGCCTACTCAATGACAGAATCGAATGGCATGGCGCACGCGCCGGGAACATACAGCGGCTACTTTTTCTCCTACAGCCGATATTTTCGACCCTCAACGAAGCCTGTTCGACGGCGCTGGTTCCGCCGCTCCTATTTCCAGCAGTATCAAGCAACGGGAAGACCAACATGGGCGGATTATTTATCAGGTTATCAATGAGCCCTATAAAAGGACTGCCACTCGCCCACGGAATCAGTGCGCGCGGCGCAAGCGTCGCGAACATACTGTTCACCATGCGCCTATTTCTTCTCGTATACGTTGGTCATTTTCTATCTGTACGCCGTGCCGGTCAGTTTCTTGTTATTCTGCCATGCCTACGCAGATGATTGCTTATTGCGTATGATGTTTGTGCTTATGTAAACTTATATTGTGCGGTGAGGTTAGGAGGACGAGCGAAACCTTTAGAGTGCTGAAAAATGGGCTCGTCCTTTGTTACCATGGCCTAGAGAACAAAGGAGAACTAGGAGTGGGATTTTTGGTCAACAAGGACATTGGTGGCAACATAGAGGAATACTACAGCATTAGCGAGAGGGTAGCAGGTCTTGTAATTAAGCTTAATAAGAGGTACACATTGAAGGTGGTACAGGACTATGCAGCTACATCCCGCCATGACGACTAGCTAGTTGAATGCTTCTATGAAGTTAGGGAATCGGCAATGACTAAATTAAAGACGCCATGCACTATTGCGATGGGAGACTTCAATGCAAAGATAGGCAAGAAGTAGGCTGGAGACAAGGGAACCGGGAACTATGGCGCGGGTTGTAGAAATGAGAGAGGGAACTTATTAGTAGAGTTCGCCGAGCGGAGCAAAATGCGCATCATGAATACATTCTTCCGTAAACGGGGGAATCGGGAGTGGACGTGGAGAAGCCCGAATGGTGAGCATAAAACGAAATAAACAACTATGCTATGATCCCTGCGTCGTGCAGGATGTGGATGTGTTGGGCAGGGTTCGTTGCAGTGACCACAGGATGGTGAGATCTCGAATTGTCCAATGAAATAACAGTAAGACGGAAAGTCGAAGAATTCAGAATAGCACAAAGAACAGATATTCAGCTCTTACCGAGGAAGTAGACATTTGCATTCAGGAAGCTAGTGATAATTTCACACGCATTATCACAGAGTGTGCAATAGAAGTACGAGGTAAGATCAGTGAACAGATTACTAGCAAATTTTCCCAGGAGACGAAAGACTTGATTAGAAAACGGCAAGGCATGATAGTATCTAATGCAACTGACAGAACAGAACTAGCGGAGCTCTCGCAGTTAATCAATAAGCTTAATGCAACAGACATACGAAAGTATAATATGGCGCGGATTGAGCATGCTCTAAAGAAGGGAAGGAGCCTGAAAACTGCGAAGGGACATCTATAGCATAAACAAAAATCAGATGTATGCTTTGAGAGACAGGCAAAGCAATGTGATCACGAATATAGATGAGAGAGTGATAATAGCCGAGGAGTTTAACAGAGATCTCTACAGTAGCCGCGATAACCAGAGTAGTGAACGGGGAAGCAGTTTAGTAGAGGCCGACATTCGGCCATAAATGATAGGGGAAGTAATGAAAGCCTCGAAAGAGGTGCAAGCGGGAAAGGCACCGGGTGAGGATCACAGAACAGTAGATCTGTTAGAGGATGGGGGCAGATTATACTCGAAAAACTGGAAAGCCTTTATACGCAAAATGAGTGCGAGCATACCGGAATCTTAGAACAATGCGAGCATCATCTGAATCCATAAGAAAGGCGACACAAAGGACTTGAAAAATTACAGGCCGAGTCGTCTACAAGTTATTTACCAATGTGATCTCCAACAGTATTCGTGCCACCTTATATTTCAGTCAGCGTAAAAATCTAGCAGGGTTTCGTGAAGGCTACTCAACAGTAGGCTATATTCACACTATCATTCGGGTAATAGAGCACTGCGCGAAGTATAATGAACCCCTATATATAGCCTTCATAGATTACGAGAAAGCATTTCACTTGGTTGTTGCCTCAGCAGTCATGCAGGCATTGCGGAATCAGGGCGTAGACGAGCACTACGTAAGACTACTGGAAGACATCTACAACGGCTCCACAGCCACCATAGTCCTTCATAAGAAGAGCAGCAAAATACCCATAAAGAAGGGCGAAAGGCAAGAGGACACAATCTCTGTAATACTATTCACAGCATGTTTACAAGTATTTAGAACACCGGATTTTGACCAGGTGGGAGTAAGGATTAATGGGGAATACCTCGCTAACCTCAAATTTGCTGACAATATAGCCTTGCTAGGAAACTCGGGAGATGAATTACAAAGCATGATTACTGACCTAACCAGGGAAAGTATAACGGTGGGCTGATAATTAATATGCAGAAAACCAAAGTAATGTTGAATAGCCCTGGGCGAGCACAGCGATTTGAGATAGCTGGGGAGGCACTGGAATTAGTAAGTGAAAATGTCTACTTAGGCCAGGTAGTGACCCCTGATGCGAATCATGAGGCTAAGGGACTTACGAGGATTAGAATGGGGTGGTGTGCATTCGGCAAGCTAAGGGAATTACGAGGATTAGAATGGGGTGGCGTGCATTCGGCAAGCATTATCAGATAATTATTCGTAGCTTACCATTGTCTCTGAACAGGAAAGTGTATAGACAGTTTCGCTGTTTGTAAACAAAGAGGAATGCGCCGAACGGTGCCCAGGAAGACTTTCGGTGGGGCACTACCGGCAATACTTTTTCAATGGACTAGGCGGTGTTTCCCTGGTGCATTTGATTTATTTATTTATTTATTTATTTATTTATTTATTTATTTATTTATTTATTTATTTCATACCTGCATCGCCCCAGTGGGCATTACAGCAGGGGGGTTACAATACAAATTTTGTACAAATTGATCACACACACAAAGCGCGGTAAAATACATCATTGTCCAAAATGTTTACAATGTCAGGCGCTGGAGCATTCCATTCTCTTATGGTTCGTGCAAAAAAAGAATACCTGAAAACGTCACCTCTGAAAGGATACTCGCGGACTTTCAGTGCATGGTCGCGTCTCCACGACACATAGGTAGGCAACTTGATATATCTTTCTCGATCAATTCCGGTTTTAGAATGGGATACAGAGTGAAAAAATTTGAGTCTTAGGATTTTCCGACGGCCTTGTAGCGGCTGCCACGATAATTTATGTTTACTGTGCGTCGTGATTAATGTTCTACTATAGTTGCCCAGTAAAAACTTTGCCGCCTTGTTTTGCACCTTTTCAAGCTGCTCAGTCAAAACAACTGTGTGCGGATCCCAACAAATACATCCGTAATCAAGTATACTGTGGACATATCTAAAATAGAGCTTCTCCTTTAATTTGCCCGGCAACTGACTGAAATTACGGCGGAGAAAACTCAGCGAACTTATTGCCTTATTCTTAACGTAAGAAATGTGCCCATTCCATCGTAAATCAGACGTTATATAAATACCTAAATATTTATATTCTTCAGCTTTCTGTGTCGCCATATTGTTTAACGCATATGTGCAAGACGGAAATACGCGTTTCCTTGAAAAGGTGACGCGAACACATTTCTTCACATTTAATGACATTTCCCATTTATCCCATTTATCGCACCATGTTCCTATTACGTCTAAATCAGCCTGCAATAAGGTAATGTCACTGTCTTTTTTCCTATCTCTATAAATAACACAGTCGCCCGCAAACATCCTAAATGAAAATCTGACATCACAAGCAATATCATTAATAAACAGCAAAAACAAAAGGGGACCCAGAACCGAACCCTGGGGAACACCTGAGGTTACCGGAAGATATGTGGAAGAGAAACCGTTGAGCACCACAGACTGCTGCCTACCACGAAGATATTCGGCAACCCATGCTATGACGCTATCGTCCAATTTGTAGGCTCGAAGTTTTGAAATTAGAAGATCGTGCGCAACTACGTCAAATGCCTTTTTAAAGTCTAAGAATACGCAGTCCATTATCTGCATTTTATCTATTGCTGAGGCCAGATCGTGAAAGAATTCAACTAGTTGGGTTGAGCATGAAAAGTCCCGTCGAAAACCGCGTTGACTAGAGCTTTAGAAGGTTATGTTTAACTAAGTGTGACATAATTGACGTATAAATTACGTGCTCCATTAGTTTGCATGTTATACTTGTCTAGGACACCGGCCTGTAGTTTTCAACGCTATTCCTCGATCCATCTTTGTGAATGGGTACTACACGTGCCAGTTTCCCATCATGCGGCAATGAAGCTTCAGATAAACATTTTTGAAATAAACGAGAGAAGTAAATACATAGTATTCCACAACAGTTTTTAAGAATTGCCGCTGGAAGATCATCCGGACCGCATGCGGTTGATGGATTCAGTTTCTGTAGTAATTTGCGCAACCCTTCTACACCAAATACAACTTCAGGCATAGGAGTAATGTCAGTTTTAAATGTCACAGTGGCGGTGCGAGAGAGTTTAGGTCTAAACAATGGCAAGAAAAAAATTACTGAACATTTTTACTTTATCTTTGTCATCGTCAACTATGGTTTCAGGTATCGTTAAAGCAGGAATAGAATTGCTATCTTTACCGTTAGACCTAACGAATTTCCAGAATTCTTTGGGATCCCCTACAAGCTTTTCGCCAAGGTATTCAAAATATGTGTGCTTAGCCTCTTCAGCTAAACGTTCAAGGCTGCTTTGCAAACGTTTAAGCTCCAACCAAGTATCCTGAGATTGCCTTTTCCTCTACCTTAAGTAAACTCTCCTGATTTTTCGTAGTAGTGTGCGCATCTGAAAATTAAACCAAGGTTTGTCCCTTGATTTTCTGGATGAAATAACACGAGTCGGGACAAAGGCATTACGCAACTCAAAGAGCTTGTCTTTAAACAGCTTCCAGAGCTGTTCACTTGTGAATTCATCAATTAACACCTCAAAGGTAGGAAAATAGGACTCAAAAGCTGAAGTTATCGCATCAAAGTCACCCCTTTGATATAGGTATATTTTTCTCGGTTCCCTTTTTGGTACTGAGACATTTTGGGCATTTACGTCAGCAATGAAGGCACAATGGTCACTTATACCAGGCAGAGTATTTACAGTCCTTACAACTCCAGTAACATTGCATAAAAGCAAATCGAGTATATTTCCTGTATTGTCATCACGTGACGCATCGTGAATGTACTGCCGGAACGCAAAATCACTGACAAGATCAATAAATGCAGAATACACAGAGCCACTGACCGATGCCGCGGGGTCACCGCTCGACCAGTCTATATCTGGTAGGTTGAAATCACCCCCCAGTATGATGATATCATCCTGAAGGGTATCAAGAAAGGCAGACAGTTGAATGAACTGATCGTGTGACGATCCAGGGGGCCGGTAATGCGATCCAATAACTAAACTTTTTCCATTACGCAGCCTCACTTTGCAAAAAACAGACTCGCAGTCAGCCCCGGAACAATCTAATGGTACATATGACAGGTCTGAACGAACCAGAAGAAATACCCCTTCCCCTCTTGCTCCTCGATCACGCCTGAAACAATGGTAGCCAGCCGGAAATGCCTCAGAATTTAAGACAGTCGAATCAAGCCACAACTCGGTACCGATAACAATTGTATGTTCCATTGATATTACGAGATAATGGAAGGGATCCACTTTATTCCTGATGCTCCTGCAGTTTATCACCAAAACATTAAGCGGTTCTTTAGTCACAGTATCTAAAGTCGGTCACGTTTGCTTTACCTTGTTTGTGGCGCTATCAACTTGATAACGTTTGGTGCCCATGTACAGGGTGTCAAACTTTAGCACTGCTTTTATACCGTCTTGTCTATTCTGCTTAGCGAAGTTCCACAAGTGATTTCTTTTATCCCTCACAACACGCGAAAAATCCTCCGAAATGCTATAGCTCGTGCCTTTTAACTTGCGCGCATTTGTTAGTAGTTGTTGGCGTTCCTTATAAGAAGAAAACTTCGCGATAACTGGGCGTGTTCTATCTGCTCGATAGGTACCGATCCTATGTGCACGTTCGATACTAACTGAATTAAGCTCAAGTGTTGTCCTGCAAAGATTCAAGACCAGTTCACCCACGTTCTCGCCCGTTTGCTTGTCAGCTAGACCATAAAAAATTAAATTGTCCCGCCTTTGACGATTCTCAAGATCGTCAATTTTCGAACTTAAAGCCGCCAATGCGGCCTGATCCCTATGCTGCTGTGCCTCAACGTTAGCCATTGTTGAGCTGATGTCGTCTACTCCCGACATTGTTTCTCCAATGAGAGAATACGGACCTTCAGTGCTCCGATTTCGGCGGAGAACTTGTTCTCCATTGCCGACAGTTTCTTTAATATTGCGTTTTGACCCTCTAGCAGGCGATCCAACTGTGCAGTATTGGGCCCTGGGTTTAATTCTGTGTCACCACCACACAATAAAAGAACAAGCAAATGGAAAGCGGCGCTCTTCCAAATAACAAATTGGCGTCTTGAGTGCGCCCTACGCGTCTTAATCACGTAGGGCGCACGCAAGTGCCGCATTCGTTCAGATGTGTTTAGAGCGATGTCTAGCGACTACATGAAGGCAGGCACTCGACGACGTCGCACGAGAGAGGTACAAGCATAAAGTGCTGTGGCGAGAACAGTTGCCCGATCCGCTGAGTAGGGAAGCTTTTGTAGCCTGAAAGGCAGCTACGCGATGGATTGACAAACGATCTGTGTGACTGAGAAAACTTCTAACGAACTTCAACCACAGTCAAAAAAGCAAGGAAAGAAAAGAAAAAAACCCGACGTTTCGCGGCCGACTCGGCTGCTTCCTCTGGGGTGACTGGGGCTACATTGCAGCGTTGTCTTGGAGGCACTCACGCGGTTAACACGTCCTTCCGCGGAGCGCAGTCCATGCACATACACTGGGGGGAGGGCGCCCAGAGAACGATTGATGTTTTAAGCCGTTCTCTGTATATGCCACGATTCAAGCAGAACTCGTTTCTTCTAGTTTGTCTCTCTCTTTTTCTTTTCTTTTCTTTTTCCTTTTTCTTTTTTTAATTACCCAACCAGACAGACTTCTGTCGAATGTTTACCTTCAAATCGATCTGTGTGACTGCATTTCAGACGATGTGGCTGAGAAAAGTTATGTTAACTGCAGAATTCTTGCGAAAGGTAAGCAAGATTGCTCCGTTTTAGGACAAGCCTGTTAAACAACAAGAAAATGATAATAAAAGGCAACAAGCAGAGAGCAGGTCGAGTATGATGGAGCATGACTAGTTTTCTCAAAAGCTTTACTGTGACATCACCATTTAAAATGGTCGTAATAATGAACATCTCTTTTTCACATAAGGGATGGAGTTGTGTGCGGAACGCCACGTCGCATGAACGCGTAATGTAGAAGTTTTATCACACGTGTTCTAAGCTACCTGAAACTGGCTGGTTGACACACGCAAAGGTTTGGTCTAGGCACACATCACGATAGAACATTATGTTTGTGCGCTTGTGTCACACCAGGTAACTTTTAATCCGATAGATCGGCCCCGATCGCAATCGATCGCGATCTAGAGTGTTCGGTGCGGCTAAAATAATATGAAACGTACTCATTATGTAATGAAGTCAGGTGCGGCTGAGTCACGCGAAATAGTATGGTTTGCTTACGAGTACACTATTTACGAATCGAACTTTAAAGTTAACCTGGCCACATCTATAGTCCAAGCTCACACCGAAACATAAATTAGCTAGGGTACGATGATGTCCATTGGCGGCAACACGACAGGCGATGAGTCAGTTGCTCGTACCAACACCAAACCACTCGCAGGCGTCACTCTCAAAAAAAGCCAATGCATGGCGTCACTGTAATTGGCAATAAATAAAACATGGGCACTGCGACGTATACTGCGCGGCGATTCATGTTGAGCGTGGCTGTTTTGGTGTCCCCAGTGTTGCTTCGAGCAGTACACATCACTGATAAGGCTCCAACTATAAGAAACACCTTTACGGTGGATTTTTCGCCTTAGCCAGCTTTCCCGTTTTGGTATCCACTTCAGGCGTCAGCGCGATTATCCGTTGTGGGTGGAATGCGACGGCATCCGACGTGTACGTTGTAAGTGGGGACCTTAGACTAGCGTTTGAGCATCGCCTCTGTGCCATTAGAGTATGCGCTCAGCTTTATTTGCCTTTGATGAATTGGGCAGAACAAATCTGGGCGCTCTTTATGGGATTCCAGTTTTCTCGCCTGGTCGCTGCGCTCTTTCCGCTTCATCTGTCGGGAAACATAACGATTTGACTTGCTATAGCAAAGTACGTTGCGGACCGTAGACTGCATCCTGGCCCAACACAACATCGCCCAAGTCGCGAGCGCTTCATCGCAATAATTCTATCAGCTGAAAACATCGGAACACAGGCAGCCGCGGCCACCAACCCACGCTGAAACCACGCGAAACAAGCTAAACAGGAAGTTTTCTAGGGCACGTTTCCGGTGAATACACAATGTTGCCAGAGAACAGCAAGCGCTGGCGAAACCGTCTATGTAATGCGTCTATGTAATGCAATGTAATGTAAAGCAAGCCCTTGTAATGCGAAGACAAGACAACCGTTGGTCATTAAGGGTAACAGAGTGGATTCCTAGAGAAGGGAAGCGTGGCAGGGGGCGGCAGAAAGTTAGGTGGGCAGATCAGATCACGAAGTTTGCGGGGATAAATTGGGCCCAGATAGCAAAGGACAGGGTAATTGGAGATACAAGGAGGCCTTTGTCCTGCAGTGGGTGTAGACAGGCTGATGATGATTGTGCGGTGATGTTGAGAAGAATCCAGGGCCCTCGGTAGAAGATCTGTTTGAAACCATTAGAGATGGTCAACAAGCAAGTCTATCCGAAATCACAGATCAAAAGTCACGCCTCGTGCACCAGAAAATGCCGTTGACAATTTTAGCACACGGTTAAGAACCATGTAAGATAATGAACAAACGCTGCAACTTACATGTTGCTCATTCGAAGGTATCAGCACATCTATGGAATCTATGGAGATCATGATAAAATCGCAAGAAACAAAACCTGTAGACCTAGTGGACCGCAGGCGCAGGCTTAACCTGCTGATTTTCGGTGTGCCTGAGCAGCTACAAGAAACAGAATCCATCCTTTGCGAGAAAATTAAAGCCATCCTTGGGATAAAATTACGTTTGCAGGTCAAGCCAGTAGCTAGAATCTCTAGTCTTTGTAAGCCGTCCCGAAAGGGACCAGTTATGCTTAATTTTCAAGTTTTCAACGAAAAGGAAACAGTCCTTAGAAATTCCAGAAATCGAAAAGGGGCGGGCATAAACATTTAGAATTATTCGGATACATTGCGGGAGCGAAAGAAGCTGTGGGAATGTGCGACAGAGGACAGAGTAAAGGGCAAGAAGATGTCACTCGTGCATAAGATCCGCATAGACAACGAGATCTACACACCTGAAGACATTTTTAATTCCCGTAAATTGATGGAAAAACCAAAAAAAAATCGCCATCGGGTTGCTAGCAGTCAGTAGCAAAACCGCTTCATTCGATCAGTTTTAATGCAAGAAGCATTGTTAATAAAATAGGAGAGTTGCAAGAGCTGTTCTTGTTGCGTGATCCTTATTTTCGCGTTATCACTGAGTGATGTGCTTTGATTCGCCACAACGAAGTTGTACCGCCAGGCTACCAGTTCCGAAAAGATAGAAAGTGCCGAGGGGAAGGCGTAGCAATCGTTGTAAAACAGGGTATTCACGTAACTGTTGCGGACCAAATCACGAAACCTTAATGTAAAAGTATCGTTCCAAATATCACGTTTTTTCTTTGCGCTGTTCACCGGCCGCCGGATGCTGGCGATGCCTTCCTGAGTGAACTGTATGATCATCTACTCAAGTTATCCGGTAAAAACCTTATCGTTATTAGTGACCTTAATCTGCTGTCTGTTGACCGGGCAGTATGGGCATTCTGCTGTCTGTTACAGTATGGGCATTCTACTTCCGGTGAAATTCTGATGGACATTATGCACTCTCATATATCTTCAGCAAGTTCTGACAACTTCCACTCGCGGAAAGTCCTTTTTAGACATGCTATTTAGCAATGTATAATTAGCAATGGACCAGTTCTTGTGGAGCCTGGAATTACAGATCATAACTTAATATGTTTTAACTGGACTGAAGAGGCTGTTGGAAATAAGAAAACTAATTGTTAGGCAGTTATTAGAGGTTATAATAAGGCTGTTGATCAGGCCATTACTGATTATTTGGACACGCACCTTGTCTGTGGCTGCCATGACGTTGATAGTTTGTGGCAAACGTTTCGCTCAGTTGTAAAATATTACATTGCTCATTTCGTTCGCACGAAGCAAATTTATAAGCATAGCCCAAATCCTTGGATCACTATGTCTGTAATAGAAAGAAAAAAAATCCACGGATATCCACGGAGTGAGTGATGATGAGTGGGCGAAGCTCCGGATGTTCATCGGCAAAAACCGTGAATCTTCTGTGAATCTTGCCCAGTACATCATCAAAGACGTGACAAACACTGTGTGTCGCCAACTAGCGCTCTCCAATCACACTAGAGCACGCAGCGGGCGCCTTCGCTCCATCTATTGGTCAATTCGCGTACTAGCTGAGCAGCACAGCAGCGCTCGGGCCGACGGACGGACGGACAAATAGGCAGACAGACGGACGGATGGACAGACAGACACACGGAAGGACGGACGGACAGACAGACAGACAGACAGGTGGACGGACGGACGGATGGACAGACAGACTCCCATACTACGCATTCCAATACATCTGAATGAAGCGAACACCGCAGCGCCCTCACGCCATCTACTGAGCACTTCACGAACTAGAGGTGGCTACTACAAACGGAGAATGGACAGACCCACGGCATAAGGAGCTTCGCCCCTAAAATAAATGGCCTGATAAAGCAACACAAAACTTCTCTGCCACAGTTCAATGAGCTAAAGCATGAACTACTCAAGAAAGTTAGACAGGGAAAAAACAATTTATTCGCGAACACTTTGACTGCGCTTATTAAGACTGACCCCCGAAAATTTTGGTGCCACATAGGCGAGGCTAATGAGCATATACAGAAATTGAAAGTACATGATCGTATTGTACAGGAACCAATGAAAATCACAACGGCCCTCAATCGGTATTTTCAGACCGGTTTTCTGAGCTAGACGAATACGATTATTAGGGCTCTACGACAGAAGCAGGGAAAACATTAGTGATAACTCAGGAAGGTGTCACCGCTATGCATCTAAACCTGAATATTAGAGTGTCTGCAGGCACTGACCCTATTACAAACACATTTTTAGACGCTACGATGAGCAGACTTCAGGTTTTCTGACTAAGATGTTTAACCTATCGATAACTACCAGTGACATCCCGAGTGATTGGCGCAGTGCATGTGTTAGACCTATCCACAAGAAAGCTGACCGCCTTTCTGTAAACAATTACTCACCTGTCTGAGTGATAAGCGCGTGTTACAAGTTGTTACATTCAAGAGTTTCTAACTGATCGAGGGTTGTCGCCGCCACATCAGCATGGCTTCAGAAAATCGATGCTCAGTTATTCAGTTGGTCTCGACTGTGCACGAGATCCTGGTCTTACTGGAGGTCTCTGGGCAGGCTGACATTCTATCCTTAGATCTCTCGAAGGCGTTCGATAATGTGCCACGTGGCAATCTGATGTATAAATTAGAAAGTCTCGGCTTGCCATCTTTCATTATTAAATGGATTTGTGCATATGTTTCCAACAGAAGCCCATTTATAGAAGTCACAAACTGATCATTCCCTGTGCTTCCTGTTATCTCGGGAGTACCTCAACGTAGTGTTTTAGGCTCTTCCTGTTTCTTATTTGTGTAAATGATCCGGTTTAAATTCGTTGCCGGTATTGTATCAATTCGGTTGTTTCCTGATGATTGCGTGTGGTCAAAGAAATATCATTCACTAATGATCACATCTTGTTACAAAACACTATATGTGCAATAGGAAGTTTGGTGCAAAGGTTGGGGAATGGTTCTAAACTCGGAAAAAACAGTATTACTAGAAAAAAAATGTCAGCGTATTTGCGTGTTTAGTTAATAGCAAACACGTCTCAGAAGTTGACAAGTTTAAATATGTAGGTGTTACTCTAAGAACAAACAAGTTCACGTGGTCTGAGCAAATATCCGACGTTTGTCCAGCCTGCCTCCGAGAACTATGGTTCGTCAAGAGAAAGCTTAAAAAAGCACCAAGTAGCATAAAGCTTCTAGCTTACAATGCCTGCATAAAATCTAAAAGGAATACGGCTCAATCGTATGGGATCCGCATTACCAAAGAGATATTACACAACTAGAAAGCGTTGAACGGAAAACAGTTCGACTTATATTTGGCAAGTATAAACATCTAGATTCTCCTACAGATTTGATGAAGCGCAATAAATTACCGACACTGGAAACCCAAAGAAAAGTGAACCGACTTTCATTCCTTCACAATTGCCTTATAGGTAAGATCAATTTAGCTCTCCCGGCATCTGTTAAGCGCCTCAGTACGAGGACAACACAGCACAGTCATAAACACTCGTTGGCACCAATCTTCGCTCGCACAAAAGCATTTAGGTACAGTTTCTTCATTCCCACGGTAGCGGATTCGAATTATTTGCCACATAGGATATTTACTTCCGATGATTTTGTTAGCGCAATGCAGGGCCATACTTTGAATATCTTGAGTTCTTAGTTCTTACCTTTCCTACTTGTTCCTATCATATGCGTGTTTGTTCCTTACGATTGATAGCCCTACCTGTAAAATGATTTCCATATTTTTTATGTTGTGTTTCCTGTGTCCATTTCTTCGTTGTTTGCATATTTACTTTTGCATTGTATGTAACGCGCATTCTGCTTGAGCCAAAAGATTGGCCTGTAGCATTTAACATAAATAAATAAATGTAAGCTAACAGTTCCAAGCTACTGCAGACTTAAAATTCATACATCGGCAGATGAAAGTCACTTCAGCGAAAAACAAAATAGGGTTATGAAAAGTATCAAAGCTGGTCAGAAAACCAAGCAGAGCAAGGTAAGCGACTTTACAGTAAAAGAAATAGACCCATTAGTAGAGAAACGTGGCAACGAACTATGGGGCAAAAAGAAATTTTGCTTAGAACAAAAGAAATATTGTCCGATAGAAAATAAGCCACTTAATGCTAATAAAAACTTTCAGGAAATAACGAAGGTAGGAAAAGGTTTCTGTGCGGCGTTTTATAGCTCTGAAAGAGGCCATGTAACCTTAAAAACGAAGAACACTGAAGTTCCAAGTGTAAATACCGGAGAAGTCAGAAAAGCCACAGAAGGCGTATTCTGTGGACGAACACCAGGTCAAGGGTGCATAACAGTAGGAGATATACTTAAAAAAATTCCACCATCTTCACGATTTGAATGATGATGAGCGGGGCAGAAACTCCAATGATTATCGCTAAAACCGTGAAACATTCGCCAACACATCATATAAAGACTGGACACGTTGTTATAGGGGTGATTGTATTGTGGGAGATTGCCGCGTCTCGGCCCGCAGCTGCCAGTCCCGGCCAGCTGGCCAGCTGAAAGCCGTCGTGCCCAGCAGTTCGTCTAGGCTAGTCCTGGCCCAGGCTAGAACGCCAGCGCGCGCCCCAGCACCACACGCGCGCAGTTAGTCATCGTCGTCGTCTGTAGTCTCAAGCCGGGCCGTTGACCATCCCCACACTCTCCCTCCCTCCGTGGTCGGGATGGCAGTGGTCCCCAACGGCCCGCACAATTGTCGACGCCCACAGCAGCGGTAGAGCATCGAAAGCTGGGGCACCGAGCGAGGTGGTGAAGGAGGCCAGGTAGCGCAGCGCCGGGCATAAGGTCTTGCAGGATGTCGCGGTCCTAAACCTCTGAAGGTCTTGCCGGAACACGCGGGACCTAAACCGAACCCTGGCACTGTAGCACGACCGACCGTCATCGCCAAGCTCTCTCAGATTAGTGCGCCCAGCAGGCAACCAGTGGGTGCAGTCGCTCAATCGTAGAGTCGATTGCGGTTGCCGGCCAGCCATCACAGATGAGCAACACGTGGGAGGGTGTGAGAAGCCGCCGCATCGGGACGTCGAAGGTGCCGCCCACAAGTAAAAGTCCCTTCATGTCGGCTCAGCCAAGCTCACCGGACCGTCATCTGCCTTGCAGACTCGCACTACTGTAGCCACTTTACGCATCATCCTCATCATCGTCCTCAGGATCGTCATCTCTTTCGCGGTCGTCCCCTTCCTCGTCGTAGTCCTCGCCATCCGGAACTGCATCATCACCGTTTTCATCACCGCCATCGTCGTCACCGGCGCCCTCCTCGTACTTGTCCTCGGACTACCCATTTTCTTTCTTGCCTTTGTGGTCCGTCTCTTGGACCTTCTTCACGTCGTCCTCTTCCGACATGTCAGCTGAAGCCCACTACTGCTGTGACTTCTTCGTCTTAGCGTCGCCAGCGCCCTTTTCTTTTGCGGAGATTATATTATCAGCATGCTGGGCCACGATGTCAGCATGCTTGCCTGAGGAACTAATGGCTTTTTCTGTACGAACTGTGGAACGCCGACGCAACCACTCGCCTTTGTTCGTCTGCTGCACTCCATTGCTCGCACAGGTCACCAGGCAGATCGGGCGGTGTTCGTTCATGTGCGGCGGAACGGGTGACGCGGCGTCCCACACGAACATACGGTCCTTCCCGGAACGCAGCCGGGGCCCCACGTTGTGGCGCCAATGTGGGAGATTGCCGCGTCTCGGCCCGCAGCTGCCAGTCCCGGCCAGCTGGCCAACTGAAAGCCGTCGTGCCCAGCAGTGCGTAGAGGCTAGGTCCTGGCCCAGGCTAGAACGCTAGCGCGCGCCCCATCACCACACGCGCGCAGTTCCTCATCGTCGTCGTCTGTAGTCTCAAGCCGGGCCGTTGTCCATCCCCACAGTATATACACTTAATTGGCGTGTTCATGTGAGGTTGTGCCACTTACTGCACCAGGGTGGCCAATCTTACTCTGATGAGGGAGTGCCTTACCGGCTATGGTCGCCGGGATCCGGCCGCACCTTATAGTAATGAAAGCTTTGACGAAGTAATGAAAGCCTTGAAAGAGATGCCAGCGGCAGAGGCACCCGGTTGGGATCAGATAACAGCACATCTGTTAAAGGGTGGTGGGCAGATTATACTGGAAAAGCTGGAAAGCCTTTATAAGCAATGCATAATGACTGCGAGAATACGGGAATCTTGCAAGAATGCGAACATCATCATAATCCACAAGAACGGCGACACAAAGAACCTGAAAATTTACAGGCCGATCAGCTTACTGTCAGTCGTCTACACGCTATTCACCAAGGTGATCGCTAACAGTATTTGTGCCAACTTAGATTCCAGTCAGCGCAAAACGCTAGCAGGGTTTTGTAAAGGCTACTCAACAGTAGACTATACTCACACCATCATTCGAGTAATAGAGAAATGCGCGGAGTATAATCAACCCCTATATATAGCCTTCATCGATTACGAGAAAGCGTTTGACTCGGTCGTTGCCTCAGCAGTCATGCAGGCATTGCGGAATCAGGGCGTAGACGAGCACTACGTAGACTACTGGAAGACGTCTACAACGGCTCCACAGCCACTATAGTCTTTTATAAGGAGAGCAGCAAAACACCTATAAAGAAGGGGGAAAGACCAATTGCTGTAATACTATTCACAGCATGTTTACAAGTATTTAGAACACCGGATATTGACCAGGTGGGTGCAAGGGTTAATGGGGAATGCCTCGGTAACCTCAAATTTGCTGACAATATAGCCTTGCTAGGAAACTCGGGAGATGAATTACAAAGCATGATTACTGACCTAAACAGGGAAAGTATAACAGTGGGCCTGAAAATTAATATGCAGAAAACTAGAGTAATGATCAGTAGCATTGGGCGAGCATGGCGATTTCAGATAGCTGGCGAGACGTTGGAAGTAGTAAGTGAATATGTCTCATTAGGCGAAGTGGCGACCCCTGATCCGAATCATGAAGCTCAGGTAATTAGAGGATTAGGATGGGGTGGAATACATTCCGCAAGCATTGTCAGATAATGAATGGCAGCTTACCATTGTCTCTGAAGAGGAAAGCGTATAACAGCTGCATCTTACCTGTCCCCACCTACGGGGCAGAAACTTGGAGGCTAACTAAGAGGGTTCAGCTTAAATTGAGGACGGAGCAACGAGCTACGGAAAGAAAAATGGTAGGTGTAACCTTAAGGGACAAGAACAGAGCGGAGTGGGTTAGGGAGCAAGCGCGTGTTAGGGACATATTAATTGAAATTAAGAAGAAATGGGCGTAGGTGATGCCATCTAATGTGAAGGCAAGAGAACCGTTGTTCATTAAGGGTAACAGAGTGGATTCCTAGAGAATGCAAGCGTGCCAGGGAGCGCCAGAAAGTTAGGTGGGCAGATGAGATCAGGAAGTTTGCGGGGATAAATTGGGCATAACTAGCACAGAAGAGGGATAATTGGAGATACATGGGAGAGGCCTTTGCCCTGTAGTGGGCATAGACAGGTTGATGATGATCATATTGACACGTGCGGTTGTTTTCGTGAACGCCGTTATCACCTTCCTGTGAATCGCGCGCTTGCTTTGATTCTTTGCGGCGAGCGCAGTTATCACTTTCTGTTATGCCAACGCAAGCCGCGTTTATCTTGCATGTCACTTCTAGAACCGTGTCGACCATTGTTGAACCTTTGCATGCTTCACGCGCACATTTCAGTAACTTCTGGAATTCCAGAGATAATGCGAGAACGTGTTATGACGCGTGTATAAAAGCGGACGCATTACGCCGTTTGTCAGTCTTTCCGTCGACCGACGACTGTTCAAGCCACTGTTGCTGTGAATTGTGATTGGCCTTGTTTTACTGGACACAAGTTCGCCCAATAAACAGTTCACCTGACATCACCTTGAGTTTGCGTGTTTCGTCTCAAGTGCTGCGGGTGTCACAACCATGTGACAGTTGGTGTAGGTGCTTCTCGGTCCATGTACCGTACGCCCCCGTCCAGCCGTGAGCCAAGCTAAAGCCGCCAAGAGCACGACTCCAACCCAGTCCTTTGAGCTAGCCGTAGACAGCCGGGACTCCCGCCAGAATACCTGCCGCTCCCCGCAAGGACAAGAAGACAAGGGCTGCAACCAAACCAGCATCCACGATGACGGAAGCATGATCTCCGGCTACCGTGGTCGTTCACCAGCCCAAAGAACCGCCTACCTTCCGCGGCTCGCCCTACGAGGACCCGGAAAGCTGGCTGGACATCTATGACTGTGTCGCAGCTCTTAACAAGTGGGACCCCGACGACAAGCTGCGTCATGTGTATTTTTACTTGAAAGACGCCGCAAGGACTTGGTTCGAGAACCGTGAGTCAACGCTTCGAACCTGGGACGACTTCCGCGCTGCCTTCCTGCCAACCTTTGCAAGCGTCGGGCGGAAGGAAAGAGCCCCATCACTGCTTGAGACTCGGGTGCAGCTGCCCATCGAAAACGTAACCATCTTTACGGAGGAGATGACGCGACTTTTCCGCCACGCCGACGCAGACATGTCTGAGGACGAGAAGGTTCACCTGCTTATGCGAGGAGTGAAACAGGAGCTCTTCGCCGGCTAATCAGAAACCCGCCAAAGACGGTTCAAGAGTTCCTATCCAAGTCTACCACCATTGAGAAGACCCTCGAGATGCGAACCCGGCAATACAATCGCCGCATGTTCCCAGATATCGCAGAAGTCCAAGGACTCGGCCCCGACGACCTACCGAGACAATAAGGGCTGTCGTTCGCGAAGAACTGCGCCGGATGTTCCCATCGTCGCAGCCCCAAGTCGCCTCCCTTGAAGATGTTGTTCGCGAGGAAGTACAGCGCTCACTGAGCGTTCCCGAACGACCGCAACCCCAACCGGAAGCGATGACCTACGCCGCTGCTGCGCGCCGACCTACCGCCGCCCCTCGCCCCGGCCAGGACCCAACGCCTCCGCAGTTTCGTCGCCAGCCACCACCGCCACCTCCGACGCCATCCCTCGCGCCGAGGAAAACTGATATTTGGCGCACCCCGAACCACCGCCCACTATGCTACCACTGTGGCAAGGCCGGGCACACCTACCGCTAATGCCAGTACCGTGAGATGGGACTGCGTGGCTTCGACGTGAACGCGCCGCGTCCGCGCCCAGGTGAGCGACCTCGCGACATTGCCGGATCGCAGTGGCGACGACGACGACCATCCCGTTCACCTTCGCCGGGCCGCTACGTCTCCCCGGATCGCCGCCAGTACACCGACCCTAACCGGGGCCGATCTCCAAGCCCCTATCCGGGAAACTAAAGGCAGCAACCGATGGAGGTGCGGTTGCTGCACGATGCAATGCCGAAGATCCTCCTCCGCCGCCGCCGCCGCCGATGACGACAACCACGACGCACGAACCCTCCCGACGTAGTCGCGGCACGCCGCCTGACCAGAGTCCTCACGAGAAAGCCTCGCCGCCGACGCGGCATAGCATCGCCGGAGCAAGCCGACGCAGCCGCGATCCGACGCCCCGACCTAACCAGAACGCCAGACAACGAACCACCGACCTCGACGTGATCATCGACGGCCACAGCGTCACCGCCCTAGTTGATACCGGCGCCGACTACTGTCATCAGCGGTCCCTTCGCCACCTAGCTTAAGAAGGTAAAGACTGCCTGGGAAGGACCAGATATCGAAACAGCTGAGGTCAACCTTATAACACCGACTGGAACCTGCACAAGAAGAATGACGACTGATAGCCAGATGTATTCGGTGAGTTTGTTGTCCTGCAGCAATGCTCGCGAGTCGTCATTTTAGGCATGGATTTCCTGGAACAGCACGCCGCAGTCATCGACCTAACATCCAGGTCAGTCACGATGTCGACGGATAATGCAGTGCCGTCAGACAGCAACGTCACTTATCATGCATTTAATGTGACAGAAGGGCAGATAACGGTCCCGCCACAGTGCAGCGTCATCATTTCCGTCGGCACCAAAGTGCCTACAAACTTACAAGGCGTCATCGAAGGCGACCAGGACTTGCTGCAATACCGTCAGATGTTCGTCGCAAGAGGCATAGCCAAGCTGCATAACGGCGAAGCCAAGGTAATGGTGACGAACTTCAGCAACGAATACAGGCACGTGAATAAGGGGTACGACGGTAGCGCACCTAAGTGAATTCGTGGAAGTAACCAACACCTTCGCCCTCACCGATTCTCTGGGACAAGCCACAACGACCGCAGTGTCCGCGCCCGCCTTGGACGTCAATCAAGGACTTTAAGGGCAACAACAAAAGGAGCTCAAGGCCTTACTCCAGCAATACAAGGACTGCTTCTCGTCGTCATCGAAGCTTCGTCAGACGTCTCTCGCGAAACATCGCATCATAACTGACGAATACGCCCGTCCTCTCCGCCAGAGCCCCTACCGAGTTTCGGCACTGGAACGCGAGGCCATCAAGCAGCAAGTCGACGAAATGCTGCGTGACGACATCATTCAGACGTGTACGTGTCCATGGGCATCACCCGTGGTGTTAGTGCAACAGCAGGATGGAACCCTACGTTTTTGCGTCGATTATCGTCGCCAGAACAAGATCACAAAGAAAGACGTCTATCCTCTCCCACGGATAGACGATGCCTTGGATCGACTCTACAACGCGAAATATTTTTCGTCGATGGACTTCAAAATCGGTTACTGGCAAAACGAAGCAGACGAGAGAGACCGAGAGAAGACTGCCTTCGTAACACCAGATGGCCTGTTCGAGTTTAGGGTCAAGCCCTTTGGTCTTTGCTCGGCGCCTGCGGGTTATGGACACAGTACTCGCAGGCTTGAAGTGCCAGACTTGCCTTGTCTACTTGGACGACGTAGTCGTATTTGCTTCCAGCTTCGACCAGCACCTCCGGCACCTTGAAGCTGTTCTCCGGGTAATCGAATCCCCCGGACTTACCCTCAAGCTAGAAAAGTGCCCCTTCGCCTACGAGGAGCTATTGCTACTTGGCCGCGTTACAGCAAGTCGGAAGTACGCCCTGATCCACAGAAAACAGCTGCGATCGCCGACTTTCCTCCGCTCAACGACAAGATAGCAGTACGCCGATTTCTTGGCCTCTGCGCTTATTACAGGCGCTTCGTCAAGAACTTTTCGCGGATCGCCGAGCCGCTAACGTACCTCACGAAGGCCGACGTCGACTTCAAATGGGAAACGCCGCAAGCCGAAGCATTTCAAGAACTAACGCGACGCCTGCAAATTCACACGGACGCAAGCAGCACAGGGCTCGGCGCCGTCCTCGTGCCTCGTGGACCGACGGACTTGAAAGCCTCATCAGTTACGCTAGCCGGTCACTTTCGAAGGCAGAAGCGAATTATTCCACCACAGAAAAGGAATGCCTTGCCATCATGTGGGCTACATCAAAGTATCGCCCCTAACTGTACGGCAGGCCTTTAAAAGTCGTGAGTGACCACCACGCTTTGTGTGGGCTAGCTAACTTGAAAGATCCGTCAGGGCGCCTCGCAAAGTGGAGTTTCAGGCTGCAAGACTTTGATATTACCGTCGTCTACAAGAGCGGACGAAAGTACTACGACGGCGACTGCTTGTCTCGAGCCCCCGTCGATCCGCCACCCCAGGGTGACCAGGACGACGAGTCTTTCTTGGGACCCATAAGTACCGACGACTTCGCGGAACGCCAACGAGCTGACCCAGAGCTCAAGAGCATCATGGACTACCTGGAAAGCAAGACCGCCGCCGTGCCGAAATTATTCCGCCGACGACTGGCTTCGTGTTTCCTGCGGAACCACGTTCTCCTGAAGAACTCGCCGCCCCGCGCCGACCACCTCCTCGTGGTGCCTTCAGCATTACGTCCAGAGGTTCTGGAAGCTTTACACGACGACGCGACAGCCGGACACCTCGGTTTTTCTCGCACACTATCAAGAATACAAGAGAAGCACTCTTGGCCTCGCCTCACTGCCGACGTCGCCCTTTACGTAAAAACATGCAGAGACTGTCAGCGACGCAAGACGCCGACAACTAGGCCAGCCGGACTTCTGCAACCCATCGATCCACCTCGACGGCCGTTCCAGCAAATCGGCGTGACATTACTGGGGCCGTTCCCAACGTCGACTTCCGGCAATAAATGGATCGTCGTAGCGACTGACTACCTCACCCGCTTTGCCGAAACATAGGCCTTACCCAAGGGCACTGCCGCCGAAGTCGCAAAGTTCTTCATCGAGGATATCGTCCTGCTTCACGGAGCCCCGGAGGTCCTCATCACCTTTATGGCCGACCTAACTGAGCGTGTGCAGTCACAAGAACCACCGCCGAACGACCGCCTACCACCTGCAGACGAATGGCCTCCCCGAGCGTCTAAATAAGACTGTCGCCGATATGCTGGCTGTATACGTCAACTTTGAACACAAGACGTGGGACGCCATACTTCCGTATGTGACCCTCGTGTACAACATGGCCGTGCGAGAAACGACACAGCTTGCTCCATACATGCTTGCTACGGACGGAGCCCAACAACGACGCTTTACGCCATGCTACCGGTCGGCACCGACGAAGAAGATCTCGACGTTGCCAACTACCTGCAGCGCGCCGAAGCTCGACAGCTAGCCCGCTTTCGTGTCAAGAGCCAGCAGACAGTCTATAGGCGCCATACAACCTTCAACGACGCCACACCGAAGACCAACCCGGCGACCTTGTCAGGGTCTGGACGACGATACGACGACGGAGATTGTGTGAGAAGCTCTTACGGCGCTACTTTGGACCCTACGAGGTACTCCAACGTTGTGGTGAACTGGACTATGAGGTCGTGCCCGATGGCTTAACGTCATCCCAGCGGCGCCGTGCACGACCCGAATTTGTACATGTGGTGCGACTGAAACCTTATTACGCGCGCTGATTAACAGTAGCGTATTGTTAATTTATTGCATGTACTCTAACTTGCATGTTCTGTTTTTAGCATCGGGACGATGCTTTTCAGAGGAGGGTAGTGACACGTGCGGTTGTTTTCGTGAACGCCGTTATCACCTTCCTGTGAATCGCGCCACTTGCTTTGATTGTTTGCGGAGAGCGCAGTTATCACTTTATGTTATCCCAATGCAAGCAGCGTTTATCTTGCATGTCACTTCGGGAGGCGTGTCGACAATTCCTGAAACTTCGCATGCAGACGCGCACACTTCAGTAACTTCTGGAATTCCAGAGATAATGCGAGAACGCGTTAAGCCATGTGTATAAAAGCCGACGCACTGCGCTGCTTGTCAGTCTTTCCGTCGACCGACGACTGTTCACGCCGCTGTTACTGTGAATTGTGAATGGCCTTGTTTTGCTGGGTGCAAGTTCGCCCAATAAACAATTCGCCTGACGTCACTTTGAGTCCTGCGTGCTTCGTCTCGAGTGCTGCGAGTGTCACGACCACGTGACAATATTAAATGAGTACACTCTACACCAGAATTGGGCGAAAGTGGACTAACCGTATACACATAGACCACCGGTTGAACGATTCCTCCCAAAGGACAAAATTTTGCGCCAGTGCGTGTCGTGCGCAAAAGCTGTCTACAAAAAATATAAATGGGGGACTAAAAAGCGCCAATTCGTCTGCGTTGGATCGTCTGCTTCCGCGCTGTCTGGCCGCGCCATGTTGCTCGAATGGTTCAGGAAGACTTTAGACGCTTCTTTCGCATGTAGAAAACGCAAAGCGCGAAACATCGCCGTCACACGATCATACATCGATTGTGCGAGGCTGCATAGCGTCTCGTGTTTCGCGGCACCGGCGGAACGGGCCGTGTGTGTGGATACCACTCGCGCGGCTGCCGTCTCAGGCCTGGCCTGTGTACCGTCACGGCGGGTTTGCCGGTAGTCTGGGCGCCCGAGTGAGAGCCTCCGAGCCTACACGCTTTGGATACATTGGTTGAACGCACCGAACTACGAAGCGATAACAGCGATAACAAAAGTAAGTTGCTTTGATCAGCAGCGGTCGGTTGCCAAATGCCCAAAGAGTCACTGGCTGCATATTGTACGCTAAAAGAGACTTCGCTATGTGCCGTCGGCATAGAACCCGTCGGCGGCCAGTGTGAGCTCTCTTCCGCGCAAGAAAAAGGAACAGCGCCATGTTGTGCAGAAAATACTGTCTTCATTGTGGAATAAAGTGCAATTCAAATTGTGTCTTTCACCTCGAGCGACGACCACTGTCAAGCAGCTAGCGCGAAGGCTAGTGCCTATACGTGGAAGACAGAACCAATGTGCGGCCACCGGCGTGCTGCTGCGACTACATTGCACCGTGAACCGTGACCGCGAGCCGTCTCGTTCGTATTGAGTGGGATAAGTTCACGACATGTGGCTTAGGAGAACTTGTCGTTGGGCGAGTTGGTTCATGCTTCAAAAGGGAAAAAAACGGAGCGCAAAAAAAAAAACGACACACAAAAGGAGGCTACACAGAGGACTGGCGCTCAACTTTCAACTCCTTCTTTGTGTGTCGTTTTTTTAGCGCTCCGTTTTTTTACCTTATGATACATGACAACTTAGTCACGACACTGACAATGAGATCTCTTAATCATTTGTGTGTGGAATAACGACCGGCCCATGATCGTCTGTTGTATACAGCCGAATGCTACGGAAAAGGCCTAGGGACCACTTCGGCAGGAAGGTGTACCGCTGGGGCAACTAATGTATCGCGTTTCTTCGCCGCTGTGGTTGAATGTTTGCTGTTATTGTGTTTGTGTGTGCTCAGGGGATTTTATGAGCTCACGCATACAATTGCGAACGCGCGTTCACTTCAATCGACGAGGTGCTAGCTACTAATTGAATTCACTGGTTGAAAAGGCGCTGACTTTATGACGGGTTTAATTAAACAGGCCTGTGCGGTGCAGAGCCGACGCTAAGTGCACAGCTCTTCTGTGAATATTTATTTTATAATTGCGCTGAGCAGGCACTTAGCACCGGCACTACTCCTGAGGTCAATGTGTGTCGGCATATATACCCGACGACCGGTGTACGGTTGCGTGAGGTGAGTGGTCTACGTGATGCACTACCGTAATATGCTTGCGAGTGTACATGTGTGATGTTCCTTAGAATTCATGCGAGTCTGCATATGCGATATTAAATGCCGATATAGTGTATAAGTGATACAAATGCTGATAAATCGAGTGAAAATGTGATCGCAATGGGAAGCCTCCATTTTTCTTTTTTCCGGTTGATAGGAAATGGTTCAGCAATTAGTCTGCCTCGAGTGCTATTCCGAGTGCAACTTTTAAACCATCGAGTGGGAACTGCAGGGGGACTGAAAACTTGAACCGCTTCTGTTCATCTCGCAGTTACTCCAAAAGTGGTTCCAAACCTGTGGCAGCCCACTTAATAGTCTGAACTTACTGAGACTTGGCTTAGCCTTAACTTATTCAGTCAGCACCTAATTAGAGTTACACTAATTAGGCTCGGTCTAATTAAGTTAAACCTAATCACACACGACTTAATAAGCTGTGTTTCATTAGTCATATTATAATTATGCTTGAGTTAATTAGTCATCTTAATTACACATGATCTAATTAGTTTAGGCCTAGTTACGCTGTGCTTTGGTATGGTATCTTAATTAGGTATCGCTTGGTGAGTATTACCTTAATTACGCCTGATTTAAATAGTGTTAGCCTAATTACTCGTGAAATACTTAGTCTCAGCTTATTTAGGCTTGACCTTTAAATCTTAGCATAATTTACCTTGGATTAATAAATGCTAGCTTATGTTTGACTTAACTAGGAATAACCTAGCTATGCGTGGTTTAATTAGTACTAGTTAATTAAACACGGTCCAAATAGAAGCTTGCTTACACTAAACTTGTTCATATCAGCTAAATTAGGCTTCGCATAATTAGTCCTATCCCTATTAGACTTGGTTTAATGAGTACCGTGACTTAATTAACGGTAAATAATTAGTATCCGCTTAATTAGGCATCACTTACTTGTCATAGCTCAATTAAGCTTGAATTAGTTGAGTTTGGCTTGGTTTGACTTAGTTGGATTAGTCCTGTATGAACTAGGCTTCAAATAATTATTCCTAATTAGGCTCCTTTGAATTAGACTTAGCGTTACCTAGCTAGTTTTAGAAATCTTAGTTAGGCTCCATTGAATTAGACTTAGACCTACCTAACTAGTCCTAGGAAGCTTTGTGTTTACTACAGCGTGTCATTGTTATGCTAGCATTACATAACTTAGCGGAGCTTTCTGCAAATTTCCCAGTTTCACAAATAGCTCAAACAGTTTTAATGTTAAAATTGATTAGTGTGTTCACACATTAAATTAATCCATCCTTCTTTCCGCATGTCAACGCAGCTTATTCCACATTAATCTGTCGGCAGGGGTTCGAGTTGTGAAGGTCTTCCTTTCGAGTCATAGTAGTCACACGTTCGAGCCCGACAGGATGATTAACCCGTCTACAATCACTAATCAACAATTAACTAACTTGGGGTTATGCATGACAAGGTGGGGCAGCGTTGATAGTTGTACTGTTTGTCTTGACGCCATTTATGCAAAATATCGACGACAAGCAGCGCAGTGACAAAGTAAGTGCGCACACCTGCGAGCCTGTGTGATGAACGAAAACAAAGCTTCGGAGGACCAAAAAAAATGCGGTGATCGCGGGCGCACGCGACCGAGCCCAGGCGCGGAGCGAGCAGACGGCCACAAGCGCGCTGCGGACAAACAGTCCCCGGTAGTCGCGCGCTTTTCGTCAGCCACTCTGACACGTCGCTGAAGTCTGGTGACGTAACGCGGTGGCAGGGGCACCACCTTCGACACCGCCCTAAGGAGCTCTGTACCCTCTATTCCGCAGAGATGAGACAGGACTGGAAAGGGAGGTTTTTCCGGTCGCAATATTGTCGCGAAGACCGCGTCGCGTATAATGTTTTCTTGTTCTTTTTGTTTTTCGACTGCTTTTGTAGAGGACCACTCGAGCAAAACTTCGAGCCGGCGAAAGGCAGGTGTATCTGGTCAGTCCCTTCGTGCCCCAAACGAGCTGTTCCACCGCAGGGAGTCTTCCGGGCGACGGGACACCCAAAATGAAGACAATGTGTGCGCGTCGCGGCCAATTTCTGGAATGCGTTGTTTGTGTTGGTCTTGTGGCGAGGCCGGATGCACGCGATCATGGAAGCTCGCGTGGAGCATCCTTACCTTCGGCTTGCCTGATTGGTCCGTATAAGCCGTTTTCCTATTGGTGGGAAACAGTGGTGTTCCGAGAGGTATCCACGTTGCCGTGGATACCGAAATGTTCTATTTAAGCGGCGACACTGGCCTTTTTGAAGAGCGGACTCGGGGACCATGACGCTCGACACCACCGGGGACCAGCCCGGCAGGCCGATGGGGTATGATACCATTTTCAATGTTGCATAATTGTTGCCCCGTGTGTTTTCTAAGTTCAAGTTGTCTTAGCTAAATAAACCCCCAGTGAGTGCTCTCCCAATTCATTGGGTCGACTCCTCATGGCTTGCCTGCGCGGAGTGGCTCCCGCAGCTCTTCGTCTTCCTGACCTTCCGATGCGTCTATCATTAACGAAATTGCAGGAAGCATAGCACTAGAACACAAGGACAAGGAAGACAACGACATGAGCGCTCACTTTCAACTCATGATTTATTGCCAGAAAGCACGGTATTTATGGACACGGACGCAAAAATACCTCCCCAGGCAAAAATTCCAACAGCCTATCGGGCTAAGGGCAACCGTAATTTGGGCCTGCATGTAATGATCTAATTGTAATGGTCTGCATGGCCTGCATGTAATGGCCTAATTGTAATGGTCTAATTGTAATGGTCTGCATGGCCTGCATGTTTAATGGCCCTGCATGTTTTAATGGCCTGCCTGTTTAATTGTCTGCATGTGTTGGGCTGCATGCAGGAGGCTCGGCCAAGCGTGCTCATGATTGACAGCTACAGCCTATTGCTTTCACGCCCATGCATATCACTAGAAAACCGTTTTTAGCAGTTTCGACACGGCAACTGTTTTATTTGCAAGGAAGAATTTTGTTTTATCTGCAGCTGTGCTTCATTGTAAGGAAGTTTCAGACCAGACTGCAAACATTTTGAGATTTTACGTGCCAAAACCATGATATGATTATGAAGCACAGTGATAAAGCACTTTAGATTAGCTTTGACGGCCCGGGGTACCATAAACTGCCCTTAAAGCTATTTATATGGATTGTCGTGCATTTCGCTCTCAATGAAGTATGGCTACCGCAGCCCGGAATCGTACCCACGTCCTAAAGCTCAGCATGATGACACCTTAAGGGTTAAGCAACTGTGGAATTACGCAGAGTGGTCAACAAATCATGTCACAAACTATCCAAAACAGTGTGAAACATGAAATAATTAAACCTTCATCCAATGCTCCTTTCAAGATGCCATGCTGCAGGTAGACGGAGCATAATACAACACAAGAAATAACACCCAGTGGCCGCGCTTAAAGTCGAAATGCAACAAGTGAAAAAGGGTGACCAATGTACTCATGCATGGCATCAGCTGATCTACTTAAACAGCTCATTTTCGTGGTGATCATAGCTGTACTCCAAGTTTTCGTTCCAGTTTTACCAATCAGGAAGTATAATTGCAGTGATGTTTATGTCAAGCTTCATTTAATGAAATCTCCTTTAAAATAACAGTCTTATACACTATAAATGGCAGTTATCTTCGTGATCCCTTTTCTTAACCATCTTCTTGAAATCGCCGCGTGCCACCCAGACTCTGCATCACGTGCTTGCGGACTAGCAGACTCTTCACTTGTTTCTCAGCAGCATTCTTGGTGTTGCATCCTCGACGTACACATGGAACACAGCTGCGAAAAGAATGTGCATACTTAGGGTAAATTTAGAGTAAAGACTAAGATGTGCAGACAACACACACAGTTATGAAAAGCTGAGCTTCTCTTCTAGTTTGGATAGTTTTGACAAAGTAAAGGAAAAATACTGCCATCGTTTCAAGCCAAAAGAAAGCGTCAGCGATGGTAAAGCTCACTAAGCTTGTCTCATAATTAGCATCCAACCACCCTAGTTCATGAAAAATTAAACTGCTACATTGCACATGGGTGCGGTTTGACCAGATTACATGGGAGCACTAAACGGATCTCCTGACAAGAATTAGTGGGCAAGAATTCCATCCATGCAGTAACACGTACGGAAAAGTCGTGCATACTATTGATCTGGAACGTCAATTTTTCTAACTTCCATTAAATGATTCAGAATTCCTTTTCTTTTATAAAGCACCCATGACACACACTTAAGACTTGCACACCGTGACACCTCAGTGGTTATGATATAGGTGCTACCACTAATAACTGCTAGCGTTATATGTGCCAATACTAAAACAGCAATATAAGCCAAACCATAGTGGAAGGCTCGTGAAACCTCAGCCGGCTGCTATTCTTTAATGTTCGCCTAAATCAAAGTACATGAACCTCAAGCATTTTGCCTTCGGAATGTCAGCGTCATGGCCAGAACTGAATTGTCTTTTTGGCAGCTGACTACTGTAACCTCTGTACCACTTCAGCAGCTCAAGTGGGCACAAAATGTTTGAGTAAGGAAAGCCAAATTATTTGGCATCCTTGTTCACAAATGATGTACTGAAATAATCTGTGGACCACTCTGCAGAAAGGAACTTGTGGCAGCTAACTGAATAGTAAGAAGGCGTTCCCCTGAAGCTTTTGGCCACATAATGCTATGAAGTACTGTAGTACAAGTCAGTTCAGTGACTTCCCAACCAGAAGGCTTGCAGCCGTATATGTGCATACATCATTCACAGAAGAAATCCTCTTGCATGAACTTGTTTTACAGGCTTAAAGAGTAGTGAATAGGCACGACATATACAGTGTGGACCATGCTGCAGGATACCTGCACGCAGTGCGTTTCACTCAGAAAAGAAAACAAGGTCAAAGAGAAAATGCATGGCATCTACCCTATTACGACAGCAATATCCAATTTACAACTAAATGTTAGTGTGAGCAAAATATTCATCGTTCGTCATCTTCATCTGTATATAACCATCATCACTGCCAGCGTCGTCTTTGTGGAGCGCGTGGCTTGACCGAATAAAGGCTTCGCGACAACAGCTGTGTTCCTGCCTTACAAAGTGGTGGAAGGTGCTTTCAGTCCCTCGTTCCTCTGCGACTTTCTCTGGAGCTTCATTCGGGTCGCCGTTTGCTCCGGCTCTCGACTGCCATGAGCCACGAACAGCAGCCTGGTCCCTCCGGCATCAATGCTGCCGCGCACCTGGCCGCCCCTGCTACCCCTCCATTGACCATCACCGCCCGCCAGCGTGAGCCACCCATATTTTCTGGTCTTCCTCGCGACGACGTAGAAGAGTGGCTGGAGGATTACGAAAGAGTGAGTTCGTACAACCACTGGGAAGACCCTCAGAAAGTCCGGCACGTCGGCTTCTATCTGTCCGACGTTGCGAAAACCTGGTACTTTAATCACCAGAGCAGTTTCGCCGATTGGTCTGCTTTCCACCAACAAATTCGGCGCATTTTCGGTATACCCAACATCCATTCCGAAGTATCTAAGCGCAAGCTCGATGGCCGCGTGCAACACCCAGGGGAGACGTACACTTCGTATATCGAAGACGTATTTGCCCTTTGCCGCCGCGTGGACTCGGCTATGAAAGAAGCAGATCGTGTACGACGTATCCTCAAAGGCATAGGACACGTTGCATTCAACGCTTTGGCGATCAAGAATCCTAGCACCGTGGACGATATCATCGCAACTTGTCAGCACCTGGACGAACTTCAAGCCATTCGGTTGCAGCCAGACGCCTGTGACATCCGGCCGTCTACAGATGGCGATTTGCGAACGCTGATTCGCGCTTTGATCCGCGAAGAACTGCAAGCGGCCGGGCTCTCTTGTTCGCCCGTACTTAAACCACCCTCCTCGTCTACTGGTCTGCGCGACATCATCAAAGAGGAGCTGTCCGCTATGGCGTGTCCTGTGGCCTCTGACCCACCGACGCCGTCAAACCCGCCCGCCACTTATGCACAAATGGCGGCCATGCAACCCGCTTTTGTGCAGTCCGCGCCGCATGCTCCTGTGCAGGGCAACATAGCAGCATTTGCTCCCCGTGCACCAGTTCCTGCATTTTACGCACCCTGGCGCTCGTCCCGACCGGTATGTTACTATTGTGGCATACGAGGCCATATCTCGCGCTTTTGTCGGAAACGCCAACAGGACGAACGCCGCGGCTACGATGTCTACGAAAGGGACAGGGTGTCCTCGCCAAGCCAATATCATCACCGCCCCTCGACACGTTCCTTCTCACCTCCTCCTCCAAACGACGCACCTCAAAGCTACCGTCCGGGACGCCGACGCTCCCCTTCCCCTCTTCGACGCTCAACGTCGCCCCTGCAACCGATCACCCACGCTTCTGACTACCGCCCGGAAAACTAGATGCTGCAGTTTTTGGAGGGAAAACTGCATCACCCGGAAAACCCACAATACCTCCAGAGTGCCCAGCTAATTCGTTGTTAGTGTATGTTGAAGGGGTGCCTGTACAAGCTTTAGTTGACACGGGAGCCGCCATTTCCATTATTCGCCCTGATTTGTGCTTTCGTCTACGCAAGGTCACTACACCTTACAGTGGACCTTCTTTACGTAGTGCGAATAATGTTGTCATTCGGCCGCCGGCACAATGCACCGTTCGAGTTTTTATTGCTGGGATTCGCCACCACATTCAGTTCGCCGTGCTGACATCCTGCGCCTATATGCTAATTCTTGGATGGGACTTCCTTTCTGATGCCGCCGCCTTCATCTCTTGCCGCCAACGTCTTCTGCACATGTCGGAGACTGATGATGTCGATAACGGAGCGCAGTCCCGTCACCGTCTTCGCAACATATCTGATTGTGTGGTGCCCCCTGGTCACGAGCGACTCCTGATGGTGGCTTCAGACGTAATCGACACTGGTGACGTTCTAGTATCTCCGACAGCCCGTTACCTCTCCAAAGGGATTGCACTAGCACCGAGTCTCGTCCGCTTCATCAATGGCACGGCCCTTCACGCCGTACTCAACATCACAGATGAGCCGATTCTGCTTCCTAAAGGTGCAGTTGTAGTTTCCGGTGCGGACACCCAGCCTGTCTCTGTGATAGCCGTGCGCACTAGCAGTACGGGGCAAAAGCGCCCACCTACTGATAGTGCTCCTGCCTCTGCCCTGGCTAGTACCATGAGTACGGACCTGACTCCGCAGCAGAAACATCAATTGCTCGCCTTGTTGCATAAACACAAGTCTTTGTTCGACGTACATTCCCCTCTTTTGGGACAGACCTCGGCGGCAACCCACCGCATACACGTCGATGGAACTGCTATTGTGCGCCGTCGGCCATATCGTGTCTCTTCCACCGAGCGCGAAATCATCGACAAGCACGTCGACGACATGCTCAAGCGAAATGTAATACGCCCTTCCTCAAGCCCGTGGTCGTCACCTGTCGTCTTGGTACAGAAGAAAGACGGCTCTGTGCGCTTTTGCGTTGATTACCGTGCCTTGAACAAGATAACCCGAAAAGACGTATATCCTTTGCCTCGCATTGATGATGCATTAGATTCCTTACAAGGCGCGGAATATTTTTCCAGCCTTGACCTACGCTCAGGTTACTGGCAAATCCCCATGCACGAGGCCGACAAGGAAAAAACTGCCTTTGCCACACCTGATGGACTTTACGAATTTAACGTCATGCCTTTCGGCCTCTGCAATGCTCCTGCAACCTTCGAGCGAATGATGGACACTGTACTCCGTGGTGTTACGAAGTGGGGGGCCTAGCGGAAGACACGGGGTCCGTAGGCATCTAACCGCTGCCACCACTGTTGCGAAGGACGGGTTGGGTACGGGGACTTTGGTAGCCCCACCGCTTCGAAGAGGCGCTGGAGTGAGGAGCCAGGAAAGACGGCCGATCGAAGAGGACTGATAAAAGACTTTATACAATATTGTACATAACCCACGGCCGTGTCTCCGTGAGGAGCTCTTGACACGGCCGGGTCTCCATGAGTAGTCGCCAGTGCACCCCGATGCACCAGCTTTTCTACTCTCGTTCGGTCGCTTGCTCCTTGCGCTTTTCCACGAAGCGGCTGGAGTGCGGTGCAGGTCCGTGCCTGGAGTCATGCCGGGGGGTCTTCTCAACGTCCCTTGTCTGTTCTCGCCGACGGGCGACCGGTGAGTATCTTCCGAAAGATGTCGACGGATGACGCACGAGCGCCTTCCGGGAATGCCCGCTGTGGGGTCGGTCGCTGGTGGAACTGCACGTGCTGGCAGGGGAATTTGAGGCACAACAGCACCCCCGCCACCAAACAATGCATCAGGAGGACGAGCGGCTCAACGTGGCTCGTCTGAAGTGATGCGACGTACGGGCCAGCAGGCTCATCCATGGACCGGTGGCGAAGCTCTCAGGTGCTCAGGTTCCTCTCCTGGCATTCCACTCGAACACACAGCTCACAGGGGTTCACGGATCCTGGAGGAAAGACATACTCGACAGGACAGCCATTGTCGAACCGCGCCCAACGCTGCAAGTGCCCTCTGCACACCCCTCAAACTGCCAGACCACAAGTCAAAACCAACCTGAGAGCTAAAATTAACTCTTAAGTTAAACGCAACGAAGTGCAATATCTCATGGCAACAAGTCAGAATTCAGACCTCAATTTCAGGCGTTGTCAATCACAACAGCGTCCACGGAATACAATAATTGCCATCATGATAAAGGTAACTCTACCGTAGCCGCGTAGGCAGGTAAGACAAACAATCGAAGAGGCGAACAGAAATTCAAAGGCTCCACTTTAAGCTCGTGTTCCGCTATTGATTCAGCAAAACACTCTGATAGAATCATTTCACTCGCGATTCTCAAAAATCCGACGGACGCTCCAAGAAAGCTTTGGAGATCCTTAGAGGACAACAATGTCTACCCCAGGACCATAAGTCCGCGTTAACCTCCAATGCTAAACAAACATTTCCAGAAACAGAGAGAAAAGTGGCGATGTCCTCACCTGTCCTGAAAACTCGAAGCTTACGTCGCTCTTGGCACCATTTGAACGATTTACGTTCGATGTAGCTCTCCCTCTCTCAGGTAGTACTCTATCCATTTCATGGCATATGACAACTCTGGCAGCCCTTCCCTACGCCTGCGCCGCTCAGTGTTTCGCACGCGCCTTTCGCTCATCGCTCTCTAGACGCATTCAGCAAAGGGAATAATAAAACTCAAAACAAGACCATCTCACAAGAATAAGAAGTAACGACGAAATAAACTCACCCGTATGGCATAAAAGGGAATGAAATAAAGTAGACACTTGCGCTCACATTACACTTGCATAACAAATCAAAACGTGTGCTTAAACAGAGGCTCTTAACCTTCAGCCTACATCTCTGTTGAACAACAGTTCGCTACATCAGCGTTCTCAAGCTCTAATAGAGCGCTAGAATTTGCAGTGCAAATATCAACAACAAATAAAAATGGAAACTGAAAAACATGCTTCTACAGCAAGCGTAAAACTAACATCCTAAAAATATCTCGGCATTTTCAAGTCGAAAGCACTCTCTCATAAATTAGCAGACAAAATCTGCTCAAAGCATAAACAAATTCTCTCGTCAATCGTCGTCATCCTCCGGTGACAGCCAAGTGTGCACAGACGCGCCCTTTCAGACGAACTCTCGGGAGTCGCGAGTTCCACGGTTTTGGCGATAGGCGATCTTGACAAATGGACAAAAAGCCTAACTGCTTGTCCGAACAGGCAGCCATGACAACTGAGTTGCGATCTGAATGGCCTCCACTGCGACAGTAAACTGCCCCCGCACTGCCCTTGATGCCTATTGTCCCATTCCTCCCCGAGAAGCTACCCTTTAGACACGGAGGGGGACGGCCTTTGTTAGGGCTTAGTCGTACTGTTCGTGCGCGGCGCTGCGGCGCGTTCCTGCACTTGCGGTGTAGTGACAAAGAAAAAACCAGGCGCAGTCTTCCTAGTTTGAATTGCCTTGAAATTCTGTACCTCACGACGCGCGTCACGCGTATTTCTGACCTTAGAAACAGCCTGTGCTTAGGACTTTTCCTAGAAGATCTGTTCGGGATCTTACGCCTAAATCTGGGCTTAGTGCCTCGGCTGACGATGTCATGACGCTTAGCTGCTTTCTCTCGCTTGACGGTACTCGTCTTTTTCGGGCCCTCTTTCCGATGATTTCTACGGAATCTTTTGCCCTCGTAGCGGCTCGCGATGTTCGGGGTCTCAACATCTGCACACGGTTGTACTTGCCCCTCTATTTTCATAGGTAAATCCCCATACGGCTGCACTAGCATATCATCACGGTCACCTCGTGCTTCTGTTAGAACGACAGATTCGGCGCTGTCTAAGCTATCCAGCTGGCCCACTGATTTAACATCGATTAGTGGGACTCCTTCATAATGGGGCATTGACCCTTCTCGCTGGCCTTCGCCGTCAGCCTCTGAAAATACAGTAGAAGTTCTGTTCTCCTCACTCTGTGGGTACTCCACAGATACAGCACCGTGACCAACAGTCACCAAGCTATTCGCTTCCAAATCAGCGGTACTGTCGATACGTTCGACTCTTTCATTACTGTCTCGACCTTCGCAGTCGGCCGGACTCCCTTCTACATGACCTTCAAAGTCGGTCTCTAAACCACATGCATAAAACGTGATGCATTGTTCATTCTGTGCCTCTACACACAGAGCGCTAGCCATCTCAACACTGGCGTTACTGTCGATAATTTCGACCTTTTCATTTGCGTCTCGGCCTTCAAAGTCAGCCTCTAATCTAGATGCAGAAGTACTGCTCTGTTCATTCTGTGTGTACTCAACAGGTACCACACCATCATTTATCACAGCGCTAGCCATGTCCAAAGTGGCTTCACTGTCGATAAACTCGACCTTTCCATCACCGTCTCGGCTTTCGAAGTCAGCCGGACTTACAGCACACAAGTGGCTGCACTCCTCTACGTGGCCTTCGAAGTCGGCCTCTAAATCGCATGCAGAAAACTTGCTGCATTCTTCATTTTGCGCCTCAACACACAGGGCACTAGCCATCTCAACACTGGCTTTACTGTCGATAATTTCGACCTTTCCATTTGCGTCACGGCCTTCGAAGTCGGCCGGACTTACAGACTCAACATGTCTGGACTCAACCTGGCCTTCGCAGTCGGCCTCTAAATCAGCTGCAGAAAGAATGCTGCACTCTTTGCTCTCGGCAAGCTTGTCTTTGTCCGCATTGTCGTGGCTTTCAAAGTCGGCCGGCTTTACACCACGGAGAAAGTAGCTGAACAGAGCGTCTTTAGCCTTACAAAAGTCACGAGCTTTCTCTGGGGCTAAATGCAGTAAAACACTTGCGATGTTGCGCGGTAGCAACGTGACCAGCTTATCTACCCAAAGGTTTCTAGAAATACTAAAATTTCTGCAGGTATGCTCAAAATTAGCGAGAAAAGTTGCGACGTTCTCGCCTCTCTCGAGGACATGCAGATATTTTCTTGCCCTTATCCACTTGAATTCTTGCTCCAGCTCTTCCATTTTGCGCTCATGTTCACGCTCTAACCTCTCGTTTTTTTCTCTGAGCTTACGAGCAGCGGCTTCTCTATCCTCAATTGCCTCGAGAGCTTCATCGGCCTCTTCCACCGTCACCTCCTCTACACGCATCAACTCCAGAAGAGCTTGCCTCGTTTTTGCGGGGCCGGTGGAAATGCCCAATTCCTCACAAATTTGGAGGAGATCCTGCACTCCGAACCTGTCCATACTGACACCGCACTCCGCCTCATTCGCCCTCTCCAAATAACTAAGTAGTCAAACGATCCGTGGTTGACTGAACAAAGTTAAAATCTAAAGCCAAAACTTCAGAACCTACTACTAACAACAACGTTAGCTAGCTAAGTCTGGCAATACGAGCGGAAAACTTCGGGCACTCACCACACCAGGGTAGCTGACGCTGGTTGATCCCATCTAGCTGCCATCCAATGTTATGAAACGGGGGGCCTAGCGGAAGACACGGGGTCCGTAGGCATCTAACCGCTGCCACCACTGTTGCGAAGGACGGGTGGGGTACGGGGACTTTGGTAGCCCCACCGCTTCGAAGAGGCGCTGGAGTGAGGAGCCAGGAAAGACGGCCGATCGAAGAGGACTGATAAAAGACTTTATACAATATTGTACATAACCCACGGCCGTGTCTCCGTGAGGAGCTCTTGACACGGCCGGGTCTCCATGAGCAGTCGCCAGTGCACCCCGATGCACCAGCTTTTCTACTCTCGTTCGGTCGCTTCCTCCTTGCGCTTTTCCACGAAGCGGCTGGAGTGCGGTGCAGGTCCGTGCCTGCAGTCATGCCGGGGGGTCCTCTCAACGTCCCTTGTCTGTTCTTGCCGACCGGCGACCGGTGAGTAGCTTCCGAAAGATGTCGACGGATGACGCACGAGCGCCTTCCGGGAATGCCCGCTGTGGGGTCGGTCGCTGGTGGAACTGCACGTGCTGGCAGGGGAATGCCAGCACGTGCACAACACAGGCACAACAGTGGCCTCAAGTGGAAGACATGTTTGTGCTACCTCGACGACATAGTCATATTTTCTTCAACGTTCGAACAGCACTTGCGGCGTATAGACGAAGTGCTCACGTGTCTGTCTGCAGCCGGCCTTCAGCTGAATACTAAGAAGTGCCACTTTGCGAGCCAAACTATTAAAGTACTGGGCCATCTCGTAAGCAAAAGCGGCATTCGGCCTGATCCCGAAAAGATTACTGCCGTCCTCCGCTTTCCGAGGCCTGAACGCCCCAAAGAGCTGCGCAGCTTTCTTGGCCTCGCATCCTACTTCCGCCGCTTCATCCGCAACTTTGCCGGGATTGCGGCACCGCTACACCGACTCCTCTCTTCGGGAACCTCCTATGTGTGGTCCGACGAGTGTCAAATGGCTTTTGAAACTTTAAAGCGCGCCCTCACATCTGAACCCGTGCTTTGTCATTTCGATAACACCGCGCCCACTCTACTACATACTGATTCCAGTGGCCATGGAATCGGCGCGGTTCTTTTACAACGACACAGGCATTCTGAAGAGCGCGTGGTCGCATATGCCAGTCGTACGGTGACAGCGGCGGAAAGAAACTATACGATAACCGAGCAAGAATGTCTCGCCGTTGTTTGGGCCATACAGAAATTTAGACCTTATCTCCACGGCCGCCACTTCACGGTCGTCACCGACCACCACGCTTTGTGCTGGCTGTCGACGTTAAAGAATCTATCTGGACGTCTAGGTCGCTGGATACTACATCTCCAAGAATATGACTTCGACGTAACCTACAAATCCGGCAAGAAACATAATGATGCGGATGCTCTGAGCCGTTGCCCGCTGCCGTCACCTTCCGACATTGCCTACCCACCACGACCCGTCAGCGAGCCTGCGAACGAATCGACAGCAGTTCTTTCACTCGCCGCGCTTGGTGGGCGTCCTCCTTTCCACCCCGGCACGTTTGCGGCACACCAACGCAACGACGCTTACTGCCACTCAATTATGGAACGCCTTCACGGATCATCTCGTCCTCCTAATGCTCGGACCCATCGACAGTTAAAGAGCTTCAAGGCTGCGAACTCCATCATGTATCGCCACATCTTCCATCCTGAAGGACAGCGTTGGGTTCCGGTCGCCCCTCGGTCACTCAGGGCGCAGATCTTGGAGACCTTTCACGACGACCCCACGGCTAGTCACCTAGCATTTCACAAAACTTATGACCGCATCCGCACTCGTTTTTTCTGGCCTGGCCTGGCCACATGCGTAGCAAAATATGTCGCTTCTTGCTCGCTCTGTCGGCGCCGCAAACAACCTACCTTACCACCGGCTGGGCTGCTGCAACCTCTTCCTTGTCCTGACACTCCATTCGCAGTAATTGGGATTGACCTGTACGGACCGCTGCCAACATCAGGTGGCGGCAAGAGATGGATTGCGACTGCTGTCGACCACTTGACACGGTACGCTGAAACAGCGGCGCTACGTTCTGGATCTCCGGAAGAGGTAGCTAATTTCTTCTTAGAAGCAATCTTTCTGCGACATGAAGCTCCGCGCGTGTTATTGAGTTACCGTGGCAAGGCTTTCCTGTCGAAAGTGCTCGAGGACGTTCTTCTCACATGTAATACCATCCATAAGACAACTTCCAGTTACCATCCTCAGACCAATGGCCTCACGGAGCGCTTCCATCGTGCCCTCTCCGATATGTTATCTATTTATATCAACGCTGACCACACCAACTGGGACACAGTACTGCCATTCGTAACGTTTGCATATAACACTGCTGTCCAACGCACCACTGGTTACTCCCCCTTCTTCCTGGTTTACAGCCGGCAACCAGCATCTTTCCTCGACGCCTCCTTTTTTGATGTTCCCGTCAACTCGTCGCCATCGCTAAGTGATCAGTTTTTGTCTCGCCTTGCTGCGTGTCGCCGTCGTGCCGCCTCAACACCGAGGCAAGTCAACAAGAAGGCAAGGCTCACTACGACGCATCTCACCGCGTCGTCTTGTTCCACCCCGGAGACGAAGTGTTGTTGTCGACCCGAACCCGAGTTCCCGGTTTGTGTGCAAAGTTTAATTCACGTTTCATCGGACCTTACGTGGTGCTCGAACAAACTTCACCGGTTAACTATCGCGTCACTCCTGCTATCATGCCTTCCGACGGCCGCTGCCGAGGCACTGAGGTTGTGCATGTTTCCCTTCTGAAACCCCTTATCCGACGTACCTCACCGCTATAAACAGCGGCCAGGTTGGCCGCTTCCGCGCGGGGGGGTATTCATGTGAGCAAAATATTCATCGTTCGTCATCTTCATCTGTATATAACCATCATCACTGCCAGCGTCGTCTTCGTGGAGCGCGTGGCTTGACCGAATAAAGGCTTCGCGACAACAGCTGTGTTCCTGCCTTACAGTTAGCAACAATAGGCAATGTCAATATATCTAGGCTCTTGTAGCAATGTCCTCATGTGTATGCTACATGTTAGGGCGTTTCACTCGGCACCTTAATATGTAGTCAAAAGGACAGAAAGTTGAGCTAGTTGGTAACAGTCCATAATCAAAATAAGAGGCGTGCAGGACACGGACACAAGGAGAGCAGTGAACAACACGTAGTCAAGTGCTCACCACCAACGTGGCAGAGTGTTTCTATGGAAACAAGGGAGGTAGACATTACCTACATCTTTCTCAACAAGATACGGCTGTGAAAATGCAGTCGGCAATCATGTCCCGTGAAGGAGGATATTGCACTGCTGAATGCTACGTCGGTAAACAAAACCAGCAGAGATGCTGGGCAACCTTCCTAACGCAGAGCTATAACTTGTTAAAAAATGAAGACGAATAGCACACACGGGACAGAAGCACAAGCGTCGACTTGAGCATGACACTTGTGCTCGTGTTCTGAGCTTGTGGTTAGTCAATTTTAGTGCCACTATTCTCACTATGAACCCCTACCAACTAGCCAAATTTTCAGTGTCAGTTTTAATCCACAGTGGTAGCCATTATGCTTAGCATTCTGTGTGCATGTGGTACCTCCAGGCTTCATGAAATCTCCGCAAGACCTGTGGTACTTCAGCATTGCTCGTATGTGGTTCATGGGTGGTATAAAAAATTTGAGACATCGCTGCAATTAAACTTCGTCAGGTCGAAGCTCCAATGCAAGCTCAGCAATAGTGCTTCAGTGTTAAGCAACACCATTCGAGAACCAGGACTACGGGAGAAATTTCTTCAGATACATAGGTGCTGTGGGCATTTACTATGCACTTCTTCCTCATCTGTACATTATCATCACCATCCTGCTGTGGTTGATCTTCATCTTCAGTGCCTCAGCATCATCATTATCGTGTGTATGGGCTTTGGCTGGTTTGATGCTGAGTGTCCGGTCCTAATAAACGTCGTTGCTACCGAGACGTCATAGTGCATACACTGTGCTTGACAGATTTCACACAAACTATTGAGCTTCTCCTTTATGCTCAGCCACTGACCACTGTCGCCAAAGCATCGTTATTGTCCACATCTCTCACCTGAAGCTGTACATCCATCGTTAGTTCCCTTCATATCTTGCTGTCTTGATGACCGCTTTCACAAAGGGGGAAGTTAAGTTAGTGTGAGTGCTAACTGCATGGTTTGATCGTCTTAATCTGTATATACTCATCATCCTAATCATCACTGCTTGCCTTGGCTAGTGCTCGGTGGCAGGCCTTTTCATTTTGTGAAGCGATGCGGTGCTCACAGTCTGCATTTGCAACAAATCGCACCTGCCGTCACCTCACCAAGCACTATGCGCTCTTCCGTTTCCAGGAGTGTGCATAATCGTTGAAGGAAATAAACTCCCAGATGGTTTTGAAATATGCGCTCACCGTTATAACTTTTGTTCTCTTCTTTCTATTAATGCTATCCATCAGCTGCATTAGGCTAAGTGCTCATCAAGCTGTGTAGCTTGAACCAGAGAGTATGGCATTCAAAAAGTTGAGTGTCATCACGATTCAACATCAGCCATTGTTCAATGCGTCCACGAGCCGTGATCCCTCGACAGTAGCTTAGTAACCACCGACCTTTAGCGCAGCCTACAAAGGCGCGTTTATGCTGACTCAAGTTGTGTGAAGATGGACAGACGTGATGGTGACACTTGTGCAACAGTGGGAACAAAGTAGTATATTGAACATTACGGCACCTTGCAAATGCTTTGAACGAGGAAGGTAGCCTCAGTAGAAGTTGCTATGTTTACTTGCATCTAAGAAGCACATTGTTTTCCTGCGAAACCAGCCCGAAAAATGACTGCGCATAAGCAACGAGTAGCAACAAAACCCAAACCATGTTCGCGGCGTTGGCAGCCTCACGTCTGGAACTGCCAAAACATCGCCATTGCAAAACGGTGGCGGATCATATTTCAAGCAAGTTCACGTTGATCTGTTGCTTCACTTCATGCTTGCCTGTGGCCTGTGTGGACCGCATCTGTTCCAATCTAAGTAACAAATGGTGACACGCCACTTTGATTATCAAAGTAATGTTCCAAACAGCTTCTGCACGTTGAAGATAGTTGCGTCACGTTTTTGTCCAAACACTGTGATGCGAGTTAATAAATCTAAAGCTGGATGTTGACCAGGAAAAGTTTCTATGGCGAAAGCAGGAAAACAACCAGACCTCAAAGAATAGCTTCCAGTCTTCCATAATGAAATCCACACCATTTAACTCACAACTCCACAACAGTATTTAACTGGCATCCAATTGAAGCGAGCCCCGTACGAATGCCCCGCAGCATTTGTGCTGTGAAGGCCCATCTAGTTGTTTTTTTCAGTTCGTATGTGCCACATTCTTATCGCGATCACGAGTGAAATGATCGCTGCAAAAGTAGGACATTCTGAAAAATGTCCGTTATATCTGGACGCTGTTTCAATGGATAGCATGGAAAATCATAAGCACACATAAATATGATCATTAAGCATAAATAAACAGAAACTAACTAAAATCCAAGCTGGCGAGATCCGACGTTTCGAAGCCAGTCCGGCTCTTCCTCAGGGATGTCTGGGGCTCAGGTTTGGGCTGCATTTCATAGACCCTGGCACGACCACAGAAAGGGGCTCGCCATGGAGCGATGACCGTGCATATCCACTGTGGGAAGAGCTCTCGGAGAATGGTTTAACTTTCGCGCCATAATTCAAGAAAGTCCTTTTCCCCCTTGGGGCTCTCTCGAGGATTTTCGTCCCCTTGAAGTCAAGTTCATGTCGAATGCCTCGCAATGCTCGGTGAGATCACTTCGTTCTCTGTCTGGCTTCCACATGGGTTTCCTGTGTAGCCCAATTCATTCCGGTAGGTGTTTTGTCTCACCAATGTATGAGCAGGGGCACTCAGCACACTCAGCACACAGAGCTCTTCTTCCTCGGCTAGCCCTTAGGGCAGGGAAGGCCCTATGGTGGGGTGAAAAGAACTTAGATGTTGCGTCAAGTTGTCGATTTTTAGATGTCTTCACTGTACAGAAGCAATCGTCAATGCAGTTTCTTTTCATTAACCTGAACTTTCTCTCTGCTACATGGATGATTCTTTTGTGTAATGGAGACCTCTCAAATCACCAACTTGACACAACATTTAAATTCTGTTTGCCCCGCCATACAGTACACGGTTGAGTGTGAATGAGACAGCACCATTCCTTTCTTGATGTCCAAGCGGTCAGAAAATGCAAGCAACTGAAACTCTTTACGGGAGGACGAGACACTATGGTCATTACCTCCATTATGATTCCTCTCACCCCGTCAGCAACAAGGCACCTGTTGCGAACACTTTACTTCAAAGAGCCCATAGCATGCACACAGCAGACCAGACTGAGAACAGCAGCCTGAAGAGGACCACATGGTTGGGGACCTATGAAAGCCGGCTACCGAAAACCCTCATTCAGTCCGTCGCCTGTCGCAGGGAGAAAAGGAGCAGAAGGCATACCAGTACCATAGGCGCAAGGAGCCAGAGAGGCATTGGCCCAGATTTTCAAGGAAGGGGTGCACTTGCACATGTGCCTTCGTGCACACTAGGCCACTACCTCACGACCCCCTCAAAACCAGCCAGCAAAGGGAGAAGAGCCGAGGTGTTGCGTACAAAATTCCATGCACCGAGTGCCCGTGCTCGTACATTTGTGATACAAAACACCTACCAGAATGAATTAGGCAACACAGGAACATCAGGAGGCAAGGCAGAGAATGAAGTGCGGTCACCAAGCATTGTCAGGCATTCGACCACAATACTGACTTCGAGAGAACGACAATCGTCAAAAGCGTGCCGCAATGGAGAAAAAGACTGTTGCTTCAATCATGGCACACAACTTGAACCGTTCTCTGTGAACTCTCCCCAAGGTGTATACAGTCTGCACTCCACGACGAATCACTGCAAGTGTGGTGGCTGTGCCAAGGATGATATAACGCAGCTTGAAGCTGGCCCCAGTCATTCCTGAGGAAGAGGCTGGAATGGCTTGGAAAAGTCTGATCTCCCCAGCTTGAATTTTGGTTGCTGTTTTTATTCCTGAATATGGTTCTATCCCAATCAGCCAGATATATTTCATATGTTTGCATCCTAACGATATATTATTATATCTTGGACCATTATAAATGGGTTCAACTGTAGCGCTTTAAGTGGGACTGCTCACGCACACACACTGTTGTTATGTGGGGTTTAACGTCCCAAAACCAGCTGTGATTATGAGAGACACCGTACTGGAGGGCTCCGGAAATTTCGACCACCTGGGGTTCTTTAACGTGCACTGGCATCGCACAGCACACGGGCCTCAACATTTCGCCTCCATCGAAATGCAGCCGCCGCGGCCGCGATTCGTTCCCGCGGCCCTCGGATCAGCAGCCGAGTACCATAGCCACTAGACCACCATGGCGGGGCCATGTTCCCACACTACTCACTGCAAGTGAAGCATGACTTCTTACTATGTGCCTTCTACAGTCATAATTTTAGAATTTAATGTAAAAGATCATATCAGTACAGAAGCCACCCTTGACTGGCTTTGAACTCAGCAAGCTGAATGTTCATGTGCCGAGTGATAGCAAATGCTTTCATGTGCACAATTTCCATAGACATTGTGAAGCTATTGCTCCTGGTAACGCGAATCAATTCGACACGGTCCCCTTCAAATTTCTAAATTCACACTCTTACGGAAAGCCTTTCGGGTTGAAGTGGTCCTGGCAAGGCTGTGCATTTGCATCCACCAGCAGCAAGTACGCTCATTCTCAACATCAAACTTGCACCTGGCCTCCAATTTAACGCAATCCTTAGCATATTTTGTCACTTGAAGTTTGAATCCTGCAGCACGGGACCGTCTGTGCTTGCCTACTTCTTCCATTTGTTATTGTTCAAAAGCATGGGGTCTGCCACATGGGAGGGTATGCAATGCAAGACGCACCACAAGCTGCCTACACACTCCCCAAAAAGGGCATCGGATAATGACTAAATGGCCCAAGTGTGCGTATGCGAAATCAAATAATGCTGATTAGTGGCCAAGAATTCGAATACTGAACACGAGAGCCCTCATTCAAAATTCCAAGAAACAACAAGTACATTACAGACTGAAAACTTCCGACTTACGAGTGTTTGTTTTGGTATAATTTTTCGGTACGTTCAATGCACATGAAAGTTGATTTCCAGCAAGAAAGGTATAGTACAAGAGCTTTAAGCAAATGTCGCTATCATATTTTTGATTTAAGCAAGTGTGTTGGCCGCAGCCGCTACTGCACTTACATGATTTCAAATAGAACTGAACCCCTGTTTAATACCTGTGCCACACGAGCATGTTGGAAGGCCTTTTGAGTCGACAACCTTCGAAAAGCCCAGAACTCTAGAGACTCAAGTAGTCCTGGTGCTGCTGCAAGGCAGTTTTGAATGGCCGTTGAGTGGTTCAGGCATTTCATGCAAGGACTGAGTGGCACTGAGGATGTTTAATTTTTTTTTTGCCACGGGAAGTTATATACTAAATCCAGTTAGCACAAATACTTCTGTTGCTCCTGTGCAAACATTGATATAAACTGTTCATACATTGTCATGCATACAGTATGTTTACTTTTTTATACCCCTGTCACACTACGCAACTTAGTGCACTTTGAGCGAGTGCACTCACGCTCACAGCGTGCACTTACACTCACGCAGCTGCTACACGAGGAAGAGAAGTGTGCTATGGAAATGTGCATTTCCCTAGCGGACGTTGCCGCAAACTGCCCGAGGATGACAATTGCGAGGCTTTTTTTTGTTGAAATATGATTTGTTTTAATACAAAGCAACATGTCCAATAACGAAAACAATGTTTTCAAAACGCTACTGGCGCCGAATTATGCATTAGCGTATTTGTTTGATAGCCACTGCTACCGAGGCTACACACTCTGTCGTCGAGAAGCCGGCGAAGTGAGTTCGGCAAACGCACTCGCCTGCAAGTGCGCTTTGCAGCGAGTGTCACTAAACGTTCCCGCGCGACAGCGTGCGAATTACACTAGCGGCGAAGTGCACTCTCTCAAAGTGCACTTAAATTGTCCCGTGTGACAGGTGTATTAGTTGTTAAGTAGCGAGACTGTAGCCACATTTTCGCCGGTCGGTGCTGCTGCCATGTTCAGCGAGTGTTGGGCGTCCGTAGTCTGTGCGTACATGTTTGCTATGTTCAACATGCTTTGGAATGCTTGTTCTGCAATCAAAAGGGAGCAACAGATATAAGCTCAAGATGACAAGGCTGGTGCTATATCCTACATGGGCACGATAGATGCATGCAGTTGGTGCCGATACTGAAGCAGTGAAAGTTGAAACCATTGCTGTCGAGGAAGGCCTGCACGTAAACCATTCGGTGACCAAACAAAGCGTGCAGAGACAGGTTGAGCACTGGTCAAACAAGGTGGTTTGAGTAGACCATGCCGTTGATTGGTGAGAAGTCGTTCAAGCATGCATTCCTCAACACATCTGCTAGCAACACTATGGATGCTAGCAGATCACTGCTCGATTATCAGGGCCATCCCACTTAATAAACATGTCGCGATTGCCTTGTAGCGAGTGAGTTCTTCAGCAGAAGGCAATACAAAAAGCAATAAAAGGTGTAAAAGTGTGAGCAGACAAGGACGAGCAAGGCCCCCCCCCCCCCCTACAGGATGAGCACCAACTTTCAGCGGATTGTTTATTGCCAGAAACAACAGTATTTGTAGACCTGTGTTATGAAGTGTCCAGTTATCATGCATAAAAACCTGCAGCATCCAAAAATTATAACTCGAATGAAGTCGGCACCACGGAAGGGCTGCTGACCCAGCTATTTCCAGCCTTCGCTATCAGGGCGGCTTCAACAATTTCTCACATACATGTATCAAATTACTGAAGCTGGCCTGATAGCGAAGGCCGGCAATAGCTGCGTCAGCTGCCCTTCTATGGCAGATGACTTCATCTGAGTTATGTTTGGATGCTGCTGGTTTCTATACATGATACTGCGCACTTCGTAACACGGGTCTACAAATAATGTTTCTGGCCATAAGCATTCAGCTGAAAGTCAGCGCTCATCCTGTCTTTCTCGTCCTTGCCCTGCTCGCACTATTAGATCATTTATTGCTATGGACGAACTAAGCCAAAGTCACATTGATAAAAAGGAGAAATGCAAGCCTATATATAAATGTGTTGGAACGAAAAAGAAGGACAGTACACAAAGAAAAAAAGGGATTGCAGACGAGATAGTGCAAGCACAAGTACGTTGCATTGCTGTCATCGAGAGTGCATCCAACTCGCACATATAAAGTGCCAAAAGCACCTTATTAAATAATCAGTAACACTCATATGTACTGTTTTCGGAGCATTTGGTTTTTCTCCTTCTATCATGACGAGAAGTACACTGTGAACGAGAGGGCAAGTTTACGCAGTTTCCGCTTTAGTTGCTCAACAGCCTTCGAAATAGCAGCTGAAACTTGACCTTTAACTGATGGACTACAGTGAAAGCTCGGTAATTCACACCTCGTTAAATCGAAATTTTGGATAATTCGAAATGGTCACCGCAGTTCGGTCGGCAGTGCATAGGAGACCATGAAGTCCAGGGTTTGACGAAAACTCGTCTGGCGAGGAAAAACCATGGTTGAAGAAAACGTACACTCGCCAAGTAAAATAAAACAACACAATTGACGTTTCGGCGCCCAGCACGGGTGCCTTGTTCACAATGAACGAATGCATGGCGGTCTTTATTATATATGCGGCGAAAGGCGCAACGCGCTTGCGTATACCTCAGGGAGTGGACCCCGTGTCCGATTTATCGTGTTAGTAGTGGATTGTATGCAAAAAGATTCGATGAGCAGGCGGGATGATAACTTCTTCTCTTTTTCGATAATGGAAGCCGATTGCCAATCAAGACAGTGCCCAGTTTTTTCACTATGCTCTGCCAGGGCGTTCGAAATCGTGTGCCTTTTGGCTACATCATTACGATGCTGCTGCAGTCTTCTTTTAAAATTTCCCGTCTCGCCTATGTAGCTCGCCTGGCAGTCTTGGCACGGTATTTTGTAGACAACGCCAGGGTATCTTTCAAAAGGACAGAAAGTTGAGCGAGTTGGTAACATTCCATAATCAAAAGAAGAGGCGTGCAGGACACGGACACAAGAAGAGAAGTGAACACCACGAACGCCGACTAGCAACTGATGCACAGCACAGAGGCGAAAAAGAAAGAAGACACACAGCTTATTTGCGCAAGCTCGGAATGGTAGCGCCACCTGTCAATCGGTTACACGTGCCCGCCTACGCGATAGGACAACTCCCAAGGCATTCTATCTCCTCCCTGTTTAAGCTAATCGACGGTTGACTCACGCATGCACTTCCACTAATACTGATATACCAGGCCTCAACCAATAAAAGCGTATCTTCGTTCTTATGCCTGTACAGGATCTCGGTATTATCTAACTCGGGCATGCAGCTACAGACCTGGCAGTGCAAGGATAGATTGGACGGCGTCCCACCTGATAGCGACCTCCTGTGTTCAATTAATCTTTGATTAATACAACGCGCAGTTTGCCCTACATAAAACCGTCCGCAGCTAAAAGGAATCTTATAAACAACACCCATGCGGCAGTCGGTGAAATTGTTCTTGGCTAGGTGCTTAACCGGACAGATATCGGTTCGCTTCTTACCTTCCTTCTGCTCAATTCTTCTATGCACTGCAGCACAAACCCTTCCTAACTTATTGGGAGCAGTAAACACAACATTAACCCCATATTTACTTCCCACTTTCTTAAGCCGGTGCGAAACTGCGTGGATGTATGGAATACTCACGACCTTTTTCTTGTTAATGTTACTCTCTGCTACCGCTTTTGTTCCGGTCGAAATCGACTTCTTAAGACGCTCAGCTACTGTGGCTATGGCTAGTCTAGGGTAACCTGCATCTAAGAGGCGCTCAACCTGCGCATTAAAGCTAATGGTCAAGCGGTGCACGCACGACTTCGATAGGGCTGACTTTAAACAGGACAAGGCTATTCCGTTTTTTACTACTTTCGAATGCTTGGAGTCAAAATTTAGCAACGGCTTAGATGCTCTAGGGGAATACTGCCAACACACGTGATTCCGCTGAAATGACAACGAGATATCTAAAAATTGTATTACGTTTTTCTCCGGTAGTTCTTTCGTAAACGTTAAACCATCTCCATTAAGTTTAAATTGATCGCTTACATAGGTGACGACGGATTCAAAATCATCCTTACTACAAAGTACCAAGTAATCGTCCGCATACCGAAATACCCTAATGATGCGGTCCCCTAAGGCCTCTTTTAAACGACAGTCAAACTTGCTCAAGTATAGATCACTTAGAATAGGGGCTACCTTTGAACCTATACAGGGTATTTCGGTATGCGGACGATTACTTGGTACTTTGTAGTAAGGATGATTTTGAATCCGTCGTCACCTATGTAAGCGATCAATTTAAACTTAATGGAGATGGTTTAACGTTTACGAAAGAACTACCGGAGAAAAACGTAATACAATTTTTAGATATCTCGTTGTCATTTCAGCGGAATCACGTGTGTTGGCAGTATTCCCCTAGAGCATCTAAGCCGTTGCTAAATTTTGACTCCAAGCATTCGAAAGTAGTAAAAAACGGAATAGCCTTGTCCTGTTTAAAGTCAGCCCTATCGAAGTCGTGCGTGCACCGTTTGACCATTAGCTTTAATGCGCAGGTTGAGCGCCTCTTAGATGCAGGTTACCCTAGACTAGCCATAGCCACAGTAGCTGAGCGTCTTAAGAAGTCGATTTCGACCGGAACAAAAGCGGTAGCAGAGAGTAACATTAACAAGAAAAAGGTCGTGAGTATTCCATACATCCACGCAGTTTCGCACCGGCTTAAGAAAGTGGGAAGTAAAGATGGGGTTAATGTTGTGTTTACGGCTCCCAATAAGTTAGGAAGGGTTTGTGCTGCAGTGCATAGAAGAATTGAGCAGAAGGAAGGTAAGAAGCGAACCGATATCTGTCCGGTTAAGCACCTAGCCAAGAACAATTTCACCGACTGCCGCGTGGGTGTAGTTTATAAGATTCCTTTTAGCTGCGGACGGTTTTATGTAGGGCAAACTGCGCGTTGTATTAATCAAAGATTAATTGAACACAGGAGGTCGCTATCAGGTGGGACGCCGTCCAATCTATCCTTGCACTGCCAGGTCTGTAGCTGCATGCCCGAGTTAGGTAATACCGAGATCCTGTACAGGCATAAGAACGAGGATACGCTTTTATTGGTTCAGGCCTGGTATATCAGTATTAGTGGAAGTGCATGCGTGAGTCAACCGTCGATTAGCTTAAACAGGGAGGAGATAGAATGCCTTGGGAGTTGTCTATCGCGTAGGCGGGCACGTGTAACCGATTGACAGGTGGCGCTACCATTCCGAGCTTGCGCAGATAAGCTGTGTGTCTTCTTTCTTTTTCGCCTCTGTGCTGTGCATCAGTTGCTAGTCGACGTTCGTGGTGTTCACTTCTCTTCTTGTGTCCGTGTCCTGCACGCCTCTTCTTTTGATTATGGAGGGTATCTTTCCTTTTCAAGGCGGTCTTTGACTCGAACGAGTTGTTGTTTCAGCTTGCTTGAGGGGATGTGGCAGACTTTCACTTCGTAATCTTGGAATATTCTTGAAAGGGACTCGCTCACACCTCGTGCATAGGGGAGTGAAGCCCGCTTTTTCGTTGTCGTTGCCCTGGCAGAGGGTTCAGCTGCGCGCCTTTCTTCAGTTTTTATAAACTGGCTGGGGTAGCCATTGCCCATTAAGTCCTGCGTCACTCTCTTCAACTCGGCTCTGCGTGCGTCGGAAGTAGAACACAATCGGTATGCGCGGTTAAACAGTGACGTTGCAACAGGTCGTTTTTGTCCAATAGGATGTGCCGAATCGAAGTGCAGATATTTCCCTGTATGTGTAGGCTTTCGATAAACGCTTGTTGAAAGGCCGGATGCAGTACGTGCGACGTCAACGTCCAGGAAAGCCAAGCGGCCGTTGACTTCTTCTTCAACGGTGAACTCGATTGTGCTCTGGAATGAGTTCAGGTGTTCCAGAAAAGGGACGACGTCTTCACGGCGGATAATGGAAAAACAGTCATCCACGTACCGCGGGAACAATTTTGGTGCAGGCTGGAACGTAGCGAGGGCTTCTTCTTCAAGAGCTTCCAATGCGATATTGGCACAAGACACTGACACCGACGCTCCCATTGCCGTACCGAACACTTGCTTGTAGAACGATCCATTAAACGAAAAATATGTGTTGCGCAGACAGAAATCCAAAAGGCGTCACACATCGTCGGCCTCCAACGGGGTGCGCGCAGGCAGCGAGTCGTCGTTCTTCAATGCTGATCTGCAGCAGTCAACTGCATAGTCTACTGGTATGCGTGTGAACATAGACTTGACGTCAAAAGAGATCATGATGTCCTCGCAGTCTAAGGTCACGTTCCGGATCTTGTCAACGAAGTCAGCGGAGTCCTTTACGTACGTCGGCGTTCGCCCTACGAGCGGGCGGAGCACACTATGAAGATAGCCAGAAAGACTGTGCAACGGGGAGCGCGTGTAGTCTACAATCGGCCGCAGCGGGACATTGGGTTTGTGAATCTTGGGCAGGCCGTATATTGCAGGAGCCGAGCCGGTGTGACACAACAGCCTGTTATACAGATGCTTCTTTTCGGGCGGCACAAACTTGAAGACGTCAGTCAGCAGCTTCTGAAGTTCTGACTGTCTTTCTTGTAGGATCCCGGTCGATCTTTGAATACGTAGTTTCGTCCTCGAGAAGCTCCGTCATTTTCGAAACGTAGTCATTACGGTTCATAACAACCGTCGCATTCCCCTTATCTGCAGGCAAGATAACAATGGCTTTGTTATTCTGTAGTCTTTTCATGGCTTCTTTGTCGAGGAGGCTCATGCTTGAGGTCCTAGCATTGCGAAGCTTTGAAAGAGCCCCAATAGCACGGGTACGGGCTTCACTTTGTAGAGCAGGCTCCACTTGGCGTACGGCCTCCTCAACTGAACACACCATCTTTCGCATACTCGGCCTGGTACCAGTGTTGAAGTTTAGGCCGCGACTTAGTAGATGAAGCTCTGCAGCATCAAGGTGGTGTGACGACAAGTTGCAAACACCAGCTGGGTTTCCAGGAGGCTGACATTTGTCCAGACACAAACTTCTTTTCTTGGCACTTTTCTCGTTCCTGTCGAGTCGCAGCAGCAGTTCCATTGGAGTAGAGTACAATCCTATGGAATTCTGTGGGGGCGATGTGCTCAAGCATGCGTTGGCTAAAGAAAACCTCGTTTTCTAAGCGCTTTATGGTTGCCTTTGTTTCAAGGATCCGTGCTTGTAGAAGGAGCTTCTCGCAACGTGACACAGCCTGCTTCCCAAACGGCGTACGGACCAAGATTGGTAGGCGGAGTGACTTCGGGATGATGCTGTGGGCTTTACAACGCAGATTGAACTGTAGGTGGCATTGAAACGATGCCAGCTTCGATTTGAGCGAAACAAATTGCCGTACCTTGGTTACGGTGGAGCCTGCTCTACAAAGTGAAGCCCGTACCCGTGCTATTGGGGCTCTTTCAAAGCTTCGCAATGCTAGGACCTCAAGCATGAGCCTCCTCGACAAAGAAGCCATGAAAAGACTACAGAATAACAAAGCCTTTGTTATCTTGCCTGCAGGTAAGGGGAATGCGACGGTTGTTATGAACCGTAATGACTACGTTTCGAAAATGACGGAGCTTCTCGAGGACGAAACTACGTATTCAAAGATCGACCGGGATCCTACAAGAAAGACAGAGTCAGAACTTCAGAAGCTGCTGACTGACGTCTTCAAGTTTGTGCCGCCCGAAAAGAAGCATCTGTATAACAGGCTGTTGTGTCACGCCGGCTCGGCTCCTGCAATATACGGCCTGCCCAAGATTCACAAACCCAATGTCCCCCTGCGGCCGATTGTAGACTACACGCGCTCCCCGTTGCACAGTCTTTCTGGCTATCTTCATAGTGTGCTCCGCCCGCTCGTAGGGCGAACGTCGACGTACGTAAAGGACTCCGCTGACTTCGTTGACAAGATCCGGAACGTGACCTTAGACTGCGAGGACATCATGGTCTCTTTTGACGTCAAGTCTATGTTCACACGCATACCAGTAGACTATGCAGTTGACTGCTGCAAATCAGCATTGAAGAACGACGACTCGCTGCCTGCGCGCACCCCGTTGGAGGCCGACGATGTGTGCCGCCTTTTGGATTTCTGTCTGCGCAACACATATTTTTCGTTTAATGGATCGTTCTACAAGCAAGTGTTCGGTACGGCAATGGGAGCGTCGGTGTCAGTGTCTTGTGCCAATATCGCATTGGAAGCTCTTGAAGAAGAAGCCCTCGTACGTTCCAGCCTGCACCAAAATTGTTCCCGCGGTACGTGGATGACTGTTTTTCCATTATCCGCCGTGAAGACGTCGTCCCTTTTCTGGAACACCTGAACTCATTCCAGAGCACAATCGAGTTCACCGTTGAAGAAGAAGTCAACGGCCGCTTGGCTTTCCTGGACGTTGACGTCGCACGTACTGCATCCGGCCTTTCAACAAGCGTTTATCGAAAGCCTACACATACAGGGAAATATCTGCACTTCGATTCGGCACATCCTATTGGACAAAAACGATCTGTTGCAACGTCACTGTTTAACCGCGCATACCGATTGTGTTCTACTTCCGACGCACGCAGAGCCGAGTTGAAGAGAGTGACGCAGGACTTGATGGGCAATGGCTACCCCAGCCGGTTTATATAAACTGAAGAAAGGCGCGCAGCTGAACCCTCTGCCAGGGCAACGACAACGAAAAAGCGGGATTCACTCCCCTATGCACGAGGTGTGAGCGAGTCCCTTTCAAGAATATTCCAAGATTACGAAGTGAAAGTCTGCCACATCCCCTCAAGCAAGCTGAAACAACAACTCGTTCGAGTCAAAGACCGCCTTGAAAAGGAAAGATACCCTGGCGTCGTCTACAAAATACCGTGCCAAGACTGCCAGGCGAGCTACATAGGCGAGACGGGAAATTTTAAAAGAAGACTGCAGCAGCATCGTAATGATGTAGCCAAAAGGCACACGATTTCGAACGCCCTGGCAGAGCATAGTGAAAAAACTGAACACTGTCTTGATTGGCAATCGGCTTCCATTATCGAAAAACAGAAGAGGTTATCATCCCGCCTGCTCATCGAATCTTTTTGCATACAATCCACTACTAACACGATAAATCGGACACGGGGTCCACTCCCTGAGGTATACGCAAGCGCGTTGCGCCTTTCGCCGCATATATAATAAAGACCGCCATGCATTCGTTCATTGTGAACAAGGCACCCGTGCTGGGCGCCGAAACGTCAATTGTGTTGTTTTATTTTACTTGGCGAGTGTACGTTTTCTTCAACCATGGTTTTTCCTCGCCAGACGAGTTTTCGTCAAACCCTGGACTTCATTACGCTTCGCGAAAAGCATGGACAGTCCACCGTAACCAAGGTACGGCAATTTGTTCCGCTCAAATCGAAGCTGGCATCGTTTCAATGCCACCTACAGTTCAATCTGCGTTGTAAAGCCCACAGCATCATCCCGAAGTCACTCCGCCTACCAATCTTGGTCCGTACGCCGTTTGGGAAGCAGGCTGTGTCACGTTGCGAGAAGCTCCTTCTACAAGCACGGATCCTTGAAACAAAGGCAACCATAAAGCGCTTAGAAAACGAGGTTTTCTTTAGCCAACGCATGCTTGAGCACATCGCCCCCACAGAATTCCATAGGATTGTACTCTACTCCAATGGAACTGCTGCTGCGACTCGACAGGAACGAGAAAAGTGCCAAGAAAAGAAGTTTGTGTCTTTGCTGGACAAATGTCAGCCTCCTGGAAACCCAGCTGGTGTTTGCAACTTGTCGTCACACCACCTTGATGCTGCCGAGCTTCATCTAGTAAGTCGTGGCCTAAACTTCAACACTGGTACCAGGCCGAGTATGCGAAAGATGGTGTGTTAAGTTGAGGAGGCCGTACGCCAAGTGGAGCCTGCTCTACAAAGTGAAGCCCGTACCCGTGCTATTGGGGCTCTTTCAGAGCTTCGCAATGCTAGGACCTCAAGCATGAGCCTCCTCGACAAAGAAGCCATGAAAAGACTACAGAATAACAAAGCCATTGTTATCTTGCCTGCAGATAAGGGGAATGCGACGGTTGTTATGAACCGTAATGACTACGTTTCGAAAATGACGGAGCTTCTCGAGGACGAAACTACGTATTCAAAGATCGACCGGTATCCTACAAGAAAGACAGAGTCAGAACTTCAGAACCTGCTGACTGACGTCTTCAAGTTTGTGCCGCCCGAAAAGAAGCATCTGTATAACAGGCTGTTGTGTCACACCGGCTCGGCTCCTGCAATATACGGCCTGCCCAAGATTCACAAACCCAATGTCCCGCTGCGGCCGATTGCAGACTACACGCGCTCCCCGTTGCACAGTCTTTCTGGCTATCTTCATAGTGTGCTCCGCCCGCTCGTAGGGCGAACGTCGACGTACGTAAAGGACTCCGCTGACTTCGTTGACAAGATCCGGAACGTGACCTTAGACTGCGAGGACATCATGGTCTCTTTTGATGTCAAGTCTATGTTCACACGCATACCAGTAGACTATGCAGTTGACTGCTGCAGATCAGCATTGAAGAACGACGACTCGCTGCCTGCGCGCACCCCGTTGGAGGCCGACGATGTGTGCCGCCTTTTGGATTTCTGTCTGCGCAACACATTTTTCGTTTAATGGATCGTTCTACGAGCAAGTGTTCGGTACGGCAATGGGAGCGTCGGTGTCAGTGTCTTGTGCCAATATCGCATTGGAAGCTCTTGAAAAGAAGCCCTCGCTACGTTCCAGCCTGCACCAAAATTGTTCCTGCGGTACGTGGATGACTGTTTTTCCATTATCCGCCGTGAAGACGTCGTCCCCTTTTCTGGAACACCTGAACTCATTCCAGAGCACAATCGAGTTCACCGTTGAAGAAGTCAACGGCCGCTTGGCTTTCCTGGACGTTGACGTCGCACGTACTGCATCCGGCCTTTCAACAAGCATTTATCGAAAGCCTACACATACAGGGAAATATCTGCACTTCGATTCGGCACATTCTATTGGACAAAAACGATCTGTTGCAACGTCACTGTTTAACCGCGCATACCGATTGTGTTCTACTTCCGACGCACGCAGAGCCGAGTTGAAGAGAGTGACGCAGGACTTGATGGGCAATGGCTACCCCAGCCGGTTTATAAAAACTGAAGAAAGGTGCGCAGCTGAACCCTCTGCCAGGGCAACGACAACGAAAAAGCGGGCTTCACTCCCCTATGCACGAGGTGTGAGCGAGTCCCTTTCAAGAATATTCCAAGATTACGAAGTGAAAGTCTGCCACATCCCCTCAAGCAAGCTGAAACAACAACTCGTTCGAGTCAAAGACCGCCTTGAAAAGGAAAGATACCCTGGCGTCCTCTACAAAATACCGTGCCAAGACTGCCAGGCGAGCTACATAGGCGAGACGGGAAATTTTAAAAGAAGACTGCAGCAGCATCGTAATGATGTAGCCAAAAGGCACACGATTTCGAACGCCCTGGCAGAGCATAGTGAAAAAACTGGACACTGTCTTGATTGGCAATCGGCTTCCATTATCGAAAAACAGAAGAAGTTATCATCCCGCCTGCTCATCGAATCTTTTTGCATACAATCCACTACTAACACGATAAATCGGACACGGGGTCCACTCCCTGAGGTATACGCAAGCGCGTTGCGCCTTTCGCCGCATATAAATAAAGACCGCCATGCATTCGTTCATTGTGTACAAGGCACCCGTGCTGGGCGCCGAAAAGTCAATTGTGTTGTTTTATTTTACTTGGCGAGTGTACGTTTTCTTCAACCATAGGAGACCATGTGTAGAACGACTCGTTAATTCGAACAGAAATTGCAGCCTCTACGGATAATTCGAAGCGCGCACCCCCGAGCGTCAAACACCAGTGGAAGCTTGTACGGCCGAACGATAGGTGGCACGACCGGTTTTCCGGTTTTTTTCCAGCTTTCAGGTGGCCTCCGAGCAAAAGGTGAGCAAAGTATGGCCTCCGAAATTACGGGAGCAATTTTGTTCCGTCGCCGTCCCGATATCTCAGCGCCTGGCGCCACTTGTACGCGGGACGCTGAGGCAACGGAGGGGCGGAGTGGCGGATAGTCCTAGGCCGCACCCGGCGGCGTCACTTTGTTCTTCGAGCACATTGTTTGTTCAAGCCGTCGACGCCGTCTTATTCTGCATCAAAGTTGCAAGATGCCGCGGGGCAAGTACTGTGCGAAGACTGTCAAGGAGAAGGTGGAGATTTTGCGAGAGGTAGACCAAGGGAAGTTGAGCAAATACGAAATTGCAAGGAAGCACGGCATACCTCCGCGCACGTTGTCAACGTACATACGGAACAGGACGGCCATTGAAAACGCCTGTGGAGCCGAGGATTTTGGCGCCAGTCGGAGAAGGCTAAGGACAGCGAAATTCCCGGAACTGGAGTCAGCTTTGATTGTCTGGGTTAAAGAAATGAGAGCCAAGAGTATCGCATTGAGCGGCCCTATCATCATGGCCAAGGCAGCCGATTTCGCCCTGCGCTTGGACATTGAAGACTTTGTCGCCTCCGAGGGATGGTTTCATCGTTTCAGGGAGCGGCACAATCTCATATTCCGCACGTTATCCGGCGAGGCAAAGGAAGTGGACGCCGAAACATGCGCTACTTGGAGAAGCGACACCCTGCAGCAGTACTTGGAGAGCTACTCACCACAGGATGTGTTTAACGCTGACGAGACAGCGTTATTTTTCAAGTTGCAGCCAGACAAGACGATCACCTACAAGGGAGACAGCTGTACCGGCGGCAAGCGCAGCAAAGAGCGTGTCACTGTTCTGGTCGCCGCAAATATGACCAGCACGGAAAAGGTCCCCCTTTTTGTGACTGGCAAAGCGCACAAGCCACGGTGCTTCAAAAACATTCGGTCACTCCCGATAGAGTACGCCGCTAACAAGAAAGCCTGGATGACAGGTGACCTATTCAGGAAGTGGCTATTGAAATTCGACAGGCGAATGGAACTGGGCGGCAGACGCGTTCTTCTTGTCGTCGACAACTGTTCGGCGCACAAAGTCGACGTTGAGCTGAGAGCAACAAAGTTAGTATTCGTTCCAGCAAACACGACTGCGGCCCTACAGCCAATGGACCAGGGTGTGATAAGGAATACCAAGTGCTTTTATAGGCGTCACATGCTGGAGAGAATGATTTTGTGCGCGGGCGACAAGAAGGACTTCGGCATTACGCTGCTCACTGCCATGCACATGTTGGTGCACGCATGGGAACAGGTGACGGCGACAACAATCGCAAACTGTTTCCGCCACAGTGGATTTGCAGCTGGAAATGCGCAGGATAGTTGTGACATCGGGGTTGACGGTGTTGAGGAGCTCATGCCAGTGGCATTGCGCGGCACTCTTCAGGGCGTAAGTTTTGCCGATTATGTTGAAGTTGGCACCTGTGCATCGGTGTGTGGTGCCCTGACTGATGAGGACATTATCGCTCAAATAGCCGGTGCGCAGCCTGTTGCTGAAGAGCCAGAAGGTGAGGAAGACGAAGATGACGAAGTGCCTGTGCGCCCGTCAGCTTCTTAGGTGATGGAGGCACTTAATGTGACGCGTCTCTTCTTCAGCTTTGAAGAGCGTGAAGAGGATTCCCTGCGCCGCGTCCGCGCGCTGGAACAGAGAGCCGCAAGTGTGGCATTCAGAGAAAAGAAGCAGATGGTGATTACTGACTTTTTTGCCCAATAAATATTTTTCGTGCCCCCACCCCTGAAATCCACTCATTTTTGCTCACTTTCATTATTTCGAATTTTGTTTAATTCGAAATTGCTCAGCGTCCCCGTGGAATTCGAATTAACGAGCTTTTACTTATCTGTTCAAAAGCCTTCAAACGCCTGCGTGACACCAACAGAAGACGCACTGACCAAGAAATCCACTAATGTATGAGCTTGGGCGAGTTGGTGAATCATCGTGGAATGGAGCACAGAAGGTGCAGTCTGCTCGACATCTTGCAGCAGACAGTATATAGCACAGACGGGAAGGTGTATCAATATCAGAATGTGTGAGCATAACAATGTGAAGAAAGCTGACAACGGCCACCTTGATGGGCACTGCCAAGAATGTCATTGCTACCCAGACTCTCGCAAATGCTCCACAATTCATAACAAACCTTGCCGGCTAACAAGGGAAATCGCCGAGGCCTACAAAATAGGAACGCAAAAGCTCACGTGCGCTAGTTGTCCTTCCTTGCTGTTGACAGAGAAATGGCGCATCTGTCCGCTAATTGCTCAAAAACCACTGTGGTTTGAAATTGATGTATTTTTTGGATTTTCTATTTTCTTCACACTTTCTTTGTTCCCATGATCCCTTGACTTCGTTGCAATGAACTTTGTTTGTTAGTAGCACCTCGTCCTGTCTACTCATCTGTCCTGGTGTTTTTGCACTTCATGGAACACTGACAGAGACAAATGGGTGTAAGAGACACCATTTACATGCATGGTTGGCTAACTTGATTACAAAGAAAAGAAAGGAAGATACGAAGAAACTTACCTATAAAGAAACACCATGAACTACAATATTGGGGTATATAAATAAAATATGCATGCAGGTACACCTCTATTCCAAGGACTGTAATTTACAACAAAAAACACATACTAGAACACGTACAGGTTAAACAAAACAGTTGCACGTGTGGCATGAAGAGAAGATACCGTTACGAAATAGGCCATGCAAAGAGGGAGAACTTATAGGTGTCTGTTCCAGCAGATAGGTGTCAGTGTATAAGGATCATTGCGGTGTGTACACTTTGCGCAAAGAGGGCCTGCATATAGTGAAGGGTCAAGTGCAAATTTGCATTTAATTACATTATGTAACGTACCTCAACAGTATTTCCATGTTCTCACTTAATGTGAGAGGACGCCGTTTGCCAACGTCAACTGTGACAAGTTGAGCTGTGTGGTTTGCTGGGCCAGTTGGTACAGATTCACGGTGTGAATATAAGGCAACGATGCGACCACAAAAGATGGAAGCACAGAACAAAAGCTAGAGGCTTGTGTCCTATGCGCTCCTCTGATCTTGTGCACACGTCACTACTTGTGGGAATCTTCACACCATCAACTGTGACAATAAGTCCGAACTTTTGAATTTAGTATAAATAAAACAAACACTTTTCTCTGTTTTTTGCGCAACTTGTTATTGAGTTTTTAGTAAAGGGATCCCACACAATGCAAACATATTCAAGCTTTGCATTTTAGGGCTGTGTTTGCCTGTCAGTTAACTTGACCAATCGATGTAATAAACCAATTTCATTGGCCGAATGAGGGCCGGATCAGCGAAAGCTGATAATATGCACATGACGGGAAATCTGGGCTAGCTGGTGATAGTCCATTTGTGACCACCTTACAGCGCAAGAGGGACGAGGATGAAGATGAAAGAAGGTGCCAATGCAAGCGCTGTGTTGTCACCTTCTTTTGTCTTTGTCCTCATCCCTTTTGTGTTGTAAGCTGGTGAAAACTGATATGTAATGTACAAAGTGACGACCTTATGGGGAAACCCAGTTGGGAAAGAATTTAATACGCTACCTTAAAGTCAAGGAAACAAATCCCACTGCTGGTGCCACTGGTTGGCCCGAACTGCGATGAGTGCGCCTTGGAAAACACTGCTGACTAAGGCTCGGCGACTGATGCTGAGACTGGAATGAACATCAGCGGTCTGCAGTCAGAGCTACTCTATTTTTTTTCCTCAAACATTTATTTCCAGTCTTGGCCTGTGATTTGACAATGTAGCTGGTTTCCTGTTCATGAGAGTTAAAATGAGCCACACAGAGAATAATCATCTCAATTCACAACATAGCATCAGACAATGACGTGAAAAACCTTGTATTATTTATTACAGGAGAGAGCAGTGTGAATACACATGCATTGCTCACAGCAGCTGTTGCAGAACTCCTGCGATTCTTTAACGCACCAAAGCAGTAGAACTTCTATGTTTCTGAGACAGTGCTGTCACACATCTGATAGCATAATGCTCAGTTAATTCGAACAGTTATAAATAAGTAATAGAGAACAAAACAAAATCATACTCCAATTTATCAGCAATTTCTTGACAGCATATTTAAATGCACAAGCTGAGAACACACGGAAAGCATGCCAGACTGACCAGCAGAAAGAACGAAAATGGTGAAGGTGAAGACCCAGCCCATGCTGATCATTTGCGGCAGCCTTGTTTTAAATTGTGTCTTAAGTCAATGCACAAAGTTGAAAGAAACACCATTCCAAGTTTTACAGCAATAAAGTGGCTATTTCTTGAGACAGGAACCTGGGGCAGACATTTCAGCTCCAGCAGAACAACAGCAACTAGCCTTTCGGGACAAGAAAATGACAAATTAGCTATACCAACTTGGCATGCCTCAATAAGTTTATTTTCAGGTAAACATGTATTAGACATTAGATTTAGCAACACATGTGAAGCATTTTGTAAGACAGTTTACACCGATTACATACGCTTCCTATGGCCACAAAGAGAGAGAGAGAGCAGAGAAAAATGCATTTTTTTAAGGCAAGAATGAGCAAGCGCGCCCAGGTAAGTGAATATCACACACACTGTACAAGCTCATGTGTTTGTGCTCAGGACCTCACGCTGTTTAATATTACGTTATCTGTTCGAGGCAGACAGTGAGCGCTAGCATAATAATGATGCTACTGAATGCACATATGCATCTACGCAACAAGTTACACCAACATCACGTGTGCTTTGAATTGTAATCGAGTCCTGTCCAAATTCGTGCAAATCGACAGTGGCGTACAAATTCAATTGCGCCTGTCTCAGCTGTGCTAATCTGTGACTCGGCTTTGAGGCTGGTGGTTAAATCAAAAGCGTTGCAGTTTGGGTAAGTTGGTATGTCATGATTAGTGAGCGTGTAGCGCTGTTCAAGACGAGCAAGATAGAGATGGCAGGGATAAACAAGAGCACAAGGCAACATGTTTAGCGCTCACCCTGTCGCCTTGACAAAAGGTGATGGTTAGCTTCCGCGCTATGGCCTGTACTGCACGAGAGCGCAAATCTTCACCGCGGTTTGTATTGTGCACAAACTACACGGGCTGTTTTACGAATTGAAATTTGCATATCGGGCAACGGGCGCGCTCGGTCTCAGCTGCGTATAGTCTTAGCCGCAACGTTACCTCAACATTGTAAACATAGGAGCACAAAGTTTCAACGCACTTTTAAAATAAATGTTCTCGCATATTTTTGCCACCGTGAATGCCCACTAGCCTTGGGGACAGTGCACACAGCTCGCAATGCCATGCAAGCGACATAAATAAAGTGACAGTGAACTTACCTTACGAAGAAAAGTTACCAACAAGCGCGCGTTGAGCACCTAGCACGACGTCCGTCGAGCGAGAGCTTTCGGGGGCATCTGCCGGTGCACGATGACTTGAACAAATGACAACCACGACGCTGCACAGAGCCCCGTTGATTAAAATAACACATTCCGTACCACCGACGCTGAAACATGTTATGGAACAGTAGGTCGTGGGCACAACAAAGAATGCACCGAGAGTCGAGCTATGCACATGCGGCGCTGGGTGACCATACAGCGCTTCTTTTCTTCCCGTACGACACGTCAATTTCGGTTCAAAGTGTTCTTGCCCCACTGGTGAGGACGCATTATGATATGGTTATGCCACATTAACAGCATTTACAAGAACAAATCACCAGTGATGAAGCGGTAGAGGTAAAACACCGCGGCTTCCCCTCGTAAAAGGCACGACGAGTGGTGCACCACCTAGCGCTTCAGCTTGTCATCACGGAGGCTATATTTATAGTTCAACGAAGCCACAAATAGTTTTTGAAAATCAGTTTCTCTCTCTAGCGGATCACAGTCTTCCTACTTATTATGACACACTATTTATTGCTTACTTGCGTCATCGTGACACCATGTACGGGAGAAAAAGTGTAAAAGTTAGCATACTGTTTGTTATTGCCTCAGAGATTGCAGCCACATTTGTGTGTTGCGGCCTCGCTTTGTTATCACGCTTCTCATCGATGAACGGTTTCAAATACAGTTTCTTGCTTGTAGTAGCCTTCGTTTTTCTCAGAAACGTTGCAATATGTTTGTAGGCTTTAAAGCAGAGCCAGTTTGAGCTGTTATGCGCGTCTAATAAGCGGATAAACTGCGAATAAATACGTTGCACAGACGCATTAACTACGCACCTGACGTTCTTTTTTTTTTTCTCGTTTGTTTCTTCTTCGTTTTGTAAATATTCGGCATGTACGTTTTACTCATGCTTCCTCTGGAATTATCGTGTTTCGCACAATTGCCAAAGCACGTAAAGAATTTAACGGAGAGGAACGTGCGTGATCCTTGAAACGCGCACGCTTGGGTGCTCTTTCATATGATACTGTTGTTGTTATTATGTGGGGTTTACCGTCCCAATATGATGCTGTAAGAGGAACAATAAGGCATAACCACGGTGCATGAATCAACGAAAGATTATCGGTAGATAATGGCTTAATTTGTCTAAAATCATCCGATCATTGCAGCACCTGATACCGAATCCTGCACGCACAATGCGGCCTCAGTTGGATCATTTCTCGTACTTAAAAGAGCTGTTATCTGTGCGGCCTTAATGTAGGTGATAACACGTACTGATAAATACGGACGTGACATTGATCCATTGTCCGCGTGAATTTTCATGTGAATGTCGGATCATTTAGACTATATATTTTCTCCGCAGAGTTCTCATATATCTGCGTTGTTTACATCGACACGTATATACGCACGTTCGCTGAGCGCTGGCAGCAAATACCCTCTGCAAAATATATTCACTGACTTGTGATGCATGCCACACAGCACGCTTATGCGCGACCAACTGCTGCAATCGATACGACATGTGTTGCATACGGCGCATGCCAGTGCATCAAGTATAAGAGATAATTGCCCCATAGAATTGTTGAAAATGCTATGGTGCCCAGCCCTACTGTGCAGATCGCGGAGCACAAGGCAGGTTTTGCTCTCCATGGGCACAGTTTGCATGTTTAGCAAGGTGCGTTTGTACTGTAGATGAAGTGCTTTCCCCAATACTACAATATGTACGCTGGCAAACAGACACGTTCGAGCCAGCAAGAAATTTGTTTACGTTACGTACTGCATATGCTACAGTCAGCGTAGGCACCAGAGCTACGGTAACTCGAAAGTAAATGTCCAGACGTAACGACAAACAGATGATAAGGTTGCTTGCTGGTTACGTTCGCGATGAGCGTTTTAGTGCAACTATTTTGCCAGCGTTGTTTCGCCCGTCCCTGCGACTTCGGTGCTTCGCTGTAGCCAGAGAGTACGAATAAGGTTCTTTTTGAAAAGAGCATCATACGGTTCCTTTGTAGCAGCGAAGTTAAAGTAGAAAAAAAAAAGAAACCCGAAGAAAAGAAATAATGCCGTGGTTTGAACCAGCCCCAATCCCACCAATGTGGTGTGGTATCGAGCTGCAGTATACGTCCACGCAGATAGTATATGTTTATATTACGTAGACTGCATGCATCTCTGTACTGTTGTGCTGGTGTCTACGGTGGCGGTTGGTGTACATAACGGTGTATAATTTTGTTAACAGTATACGCCGCTGTACACTGCCGCAGATATCACTCGGTCGAAATGTGATGCTCTACGACCGACTGCACCCGGCAGAATTGAGAACGGCGATGAGAGCGACTACGTACGTGTACATGTCACTCGAGTGATTGCTCCGATCTCCAGATCCTTCAGATGACTCATTCCTCAACTATCTGTAGCCGTGGTGTTATATTAAAAAGTATCTGCCGCCGGGAGTCGCGAACACGATCGACTGCTCCCGCGGCCAAGCGATCGGTCACTAGTGGGCTGAAATTCGGCACACACCAAGCATCGCAAGAAAACTCGCATTCAGCTCGATAATATCATATACGAGCCGATGCGCAGCAAAAAATTGCAGGGACGATTCTTTAAAATTACGTTTCTGCTCTTCGGTAACGGAACGACGCAAATACGTACGTGTGAATACGATCGGGATACCCTTCTCGATCGCCACTTTTGCTCGGTATGGAACCTGCGGTCGACGGCACAAAAGCACGCTGTCCGCCGCGTCGCCGCAAGTTCGGTGTGACAAGGTAAATTTCACTGGGATATAGTTGGTTTGCAACGCGCACATTAAGAAGAGCCATGCATGTTTGCGTGGCTGTTTTCCCAAGGCTGTCTGATTAGTCCTAACTTCGGCATTCAAGATCCTGACCGTATGGGCAGACCGCAGTCAAGAATCCTAATTGTAAGTGCAGGCCGCAATCAAGAACCCTAACCGTGTGGGCAGACCGCAGTCAAGAATCCTAATTGTAAGTGCAGGCCGCAATCAAGAACCCTAACCGTGTGGGCAGACCACAGTCAAGGATCCTAATTGTGAGGGCAGGCGTCAGTCAAGAATCCTATTTGTAACGGAGAGCAGCAGTCAGCAATCCTAACTGTAGCTAACTGCTGCAAATAAAAATTCCTATGTGGCATGCAAGAATCCTAAAGGCGAGTCAAGAGTGCTCTGACTGTTTTTTTGCCTGGGCCGTCACCACACATGGAAACCAGCTGCATCTAGAAAATCCAATTCACTTTGCATCAAAGCAACAGAAGGCTACTAACGCAGCTATCACCTGCTTTTTATGTCAGTATAGCTTCAACAATTTCTCTGGTATCTTTATCAGCACTTCTGTACACAACCACACAATCATAAAGAGGCAGACAACCACAATTGTTGCAATGAATAGAAACGTGTCCATCTCATAGCGACCCCTCCTTTTAAGTGCGAATGCACTTTATAAGCGACCCTGAACCGCCGTCCCATAGCAACGGCGCGAGGAGCGGAGAGGAGCGTCTGTAGCAACGGCGCAGCGACATCACACCCCACGTGACTGCGCGCCTCCCCCTCCTCACCGCGGTTTGCGCGGGCGCACCGCTCTCCGCGGCGTGACGTCACGGCGCGCTGTGCAGCTCAACGTTACTAGAACAACTCAGTTGTCGCACTCCGTATCTCCCCACGTCAGGAGGTGGTCCAAACGGCGGTCGCGTGAACTTGCGGCGCTGCAGTCGCGTCTTCCGCTACTCCGGCGCGTCGTCTTCGTACTACGGAG